>WBMV01001237.1:1813457-1975236 GCA_013396655.1 Campylorhamphus procurvoides | reverse complement strand
CCCGCGGCCCCAGGGGCGCCGCTCGCCCCCAGGGCCACACCGGGCCAGCGCCCAGCGGGGGCTGCTGCTGCCCCGGGGCACCGGCGTGCCCGGCCGGCCGGCACAGGCACCGCAGGGCAGGGAAGGAAGGGAAGGGAAGGGAAGGGGCGGCAGGGGCTGCTCTGCTTTGCCGCGGGGCCGCTCCGGGGTCGGGCTCTCCCCGCGCAACTTGGGGTACGGCCGGACCGCTGCGGAGCTGCCAGGGCGAGACTGCCTTTCCATCCTCCCGCAGCTGCACAAGCTGATCATTGACTAAACCCAACAGAAATAAAACATACTCAGGGTTGCCGAAAAGTTAGGATACCTTTTTTTTTTCCTCCCCCACCCGTTTCTTTTGCAATTTTATTCCCTATGTGGAAGTCGCGTGTGATTCGTGCTCGGCACACTGCATGGGAAGAAGCGGCTTGTGCTTTGGATCGAGGATTTGCTGTTGCAAAGCGGTCTAAGTTCCATGCAGTGGGGCAGCCTTCGCTACTCTAAACGCCTTGATGATGTGCTGAGGAGCCCATGTAGATTCACAGCTTGTGCAGAGAAGGCACTGAAGGTAAGAAGGGGGCTTGGGGAAAGGAGGGATTTTTGTATCCTTTTATATGGTATCTTTTGTCCAGCGTCCCCCTTTGAAGCAAAGCATCAGCAGTTCATCCAGAACCGTATGGATAGGCTGGAACCGATAAGTAAAATGCGAGTCTGCTCCTGTGAAAAGTACACGGAGCTCACAAGTGATGGCAAAAGCTGCATGTATTTTTAGTGTGGTAACACAGCACGGCGAGGATCTGAGCTCCCGGTGCGGACACGGAGCGACTCGCACAGCTCAGGAATGAGGAGAGCCACGGGCTCAGTCTCTGATGGGCAGTTTGCATTGGCTGCTGCATTTCGGTGAATGTGTACCCCCCGCTAGCTCCCTAGAGCATCCCATCAGCCTGTTTGATTTGTTGTTTTTTGCGGATATAGTGCCTACTATTAATGAGAGAGGGAGAGGGGTGGAAAAAAAAACATATGGAACATTTTATTGATGTGATCATAATCCTGTAATGGAGATTGCATTAAATGAGGATTGCATCAAAATGCCAGGCTGCTGTGGAGAGCCGAGAAAGCAAAAACTATGCTGGATTGTAAATGAAGTTCTTTGACTGAAGGATTTTCTTGAACCGTGAAGGGATGTCTGTAAGCTTAAAGTTGCTGTGTATGTGGAGTACTGGATTGGGATAAAAACCAGATCAAGCTGAAATGTATTTTAATTGACTCGAGCTCTGGATACTGTTAGAATTGGTTAGAGGCATTGCAGTGATGCCCACTGAATTCTTGGTTTCAGCTATGGAGACCACAGAAAGGCAAGGAGAGAGGAGAACACACACAGACAAGGAGAGAATGTGATCGTTTGGGGAAGAGAAGGATGGCTCGTTTGTGACTTTTGCCGTCATGGCACAGAGCTTCCAGCTTGCTGGCTGCAGGCAGAAACCTTGCAGGCAATGTGGAAAGCAGAGGATTTATCTCCCTTTGCTTTTGCATCCTGGGTGTAGTTACCTGTAAGAAGTAGCTGTGGGGTGCATGCCAAGGGGCATACAGGGACTTATTTGCCCCTCCCGGACACTGAAGGGAACTGTGAGGTTGGGAGAGATGGAGTTGGCTCAGCTGATCCTGCCTTTTTGTGCTTGAGTTGGTAATACATGTTGAGTAATTGTTGCTGCTTATCTCCATTGACAAAGGAGGGGAGAAGATGTTCAAGTTTATTGAACCGAAGCAGAGCTGAGGACAGTAGATACTATCAGCTCACCCTTGCATTCTTTTTGTGCTCAGTTGCATTCTGGCATAGAGAACTGAGCCACAAAGAACACCTTCTTCAAGCCTTACTGAAAGGAAGCCTAAAGAGAACAAAAAGATTAAATGAAAGTGAAAATTTCACTTTTTGCTTGTCTGCAGTGGAACTAGCATTGATCTGCCAGAGTACACGGGTCAAAAGAGGTAAGATAAGGAACAAAGTTACTTCTTTACTAGCATTGCCACACGCACAAACAAAGTTGGCATACAAAAGAAACATCACAGAGTGGGGAAGCACCATGTCTGAGAACCATCTAAGTTATAAGTGGTGGAAACAGCAAAGCCATTCCTGTAAGAATTTCTCAACAGTACCTATCTGTAACTGCAAAAGAGCTGGTTAAATTCAAAACTATATATAGAATAAACTGAAGCCAAATATCTGATGTTCTCAGAAGTAATTTGTTTTCCCATTTGCATATAAAATCTGAGGCAATAGTTCCACAAGTCAGTCTCCTTCCTTTATATTTGGCATAAAGTTGAGACGGAAACACTTATTTAAAATAAAATGAAGAAAAGCAGTGTAAGCATATTGAATTCCTCTTAAGCTTTTTATTTTGGCAAAAGACAACTTTTCGTGATTTGTAAGAGATGGGTTTAGAATATTCATGGCTAAACTCCAGGGAGGTTAGTGTTAGCTCAGTAGGCAGAAGGTTCTTCCTCTAAAGAGATATCTGGAAAAGATGTGTTTAAATTTCAAGCCATATTCAGTTGAGACTGTTGGTTTCCACATTTTAAAATCATCTTTTTATGCCTCTTAGGGGAATGGTGCTTAATCTGGGCAATAAAGCAAGTCTTTCTAGCCCACTTTTTTAATAGAGAGAGCAAGGAGTGTTTTAACTGTACTTCTATATATCCAATACTCCAGATTTTACTCTTATTTTTTATCAAATAGCAGCTGTGGAAAGATCTTGTCCTTTGAAACCATGGTTATCCATGCAGATCTTGGTCTGTATTTTTGCTACAGAAGAGCTCTGCTTCATGGCTGCATTGTTCATCCTTGCAGCATTTCTTTAAATGTGAGCCCTGCTATAGTTAAGGGATAATTTATATTCAGTGTGGTACTGTCTGCACAGTGGAATTGGCTTTATACATCACAGCCTCTGCAAAAAAGGAGATCAAAGATCTGAACCTGTGGTCCTGTATTGCATTTGTATTCTACATGGACTTGAGTAATCTCATACTGGAGCCATTCACGCTTCCATAGTTAAGGGTATGTCAGCCTTTCCATTAAAACACCCATTTGCTTAGGAATTTAATGGCTGGTTTTAGGATGGGCTCTCATCTTAAGTTGGACACATTCATGTAAGAAAATGAGAAAAGGTATCCTAAACAATGAACCCTAATAACATTTGGCACTGTTAAGTTGAATTTACAGAAAGCTTAGTAGAAAACAACACCTGTCTGAAAAATGTAGAGATTAAAAGGGAAAAAAAACCCTCAACAACAAGCCTTTCAATTTGGAAGGCACCTTGTGGAGCCAGGTGAGTGTTGCTACCTGGATTTTAAAGAGGCTTCTGATCTTTAAGCGAGTAATAGGACTTTTCTTAAAGGAGAACAGCACTGGCTCAAACCGGGAATGAGTCAGATCTCAATTTAATGGTTTAGTTTGACATTGCAGCACAACTAATGTTCTGGTGACACTTCTTTTGAAGGTTAAGTTACAAGAACAAACCTCCAGCCTTGTATTGTAACAAGTGAGGTTTCCCTTTCAATGAGCCCAAGAGAACCATTCACTATTGAGTGGTGTTTATTGTCTGACACAGGTGTTGGAAGCATTTGGGGGCTGTGCTGCTAAAGCTAAAGCCACTTGCCATGTAGTGCACCTGGGAACAGCCAATGCTGCCTCCCATCAGGGGACAGCCAGGGGCACAAGGTCCCTTTGCACTGAAACACAGCCCTATCTGCAAAAGCATCCCAGAGACTTTTCCAATCTCCTCTCTTGGAGGTAGTTGCTTCACCTGTGCAAAGTGAATGAATGCTTGTAATAACTTTGGGTGAATCTCAGGTTAGAAGTGAGAAGACTGGAATTACAAATACATCTGAATTCAAGGATACAGTTGCCCGTGCTGTGTAACACCAAGGTTCCAGTAGCAGGGTCAAGATACAGCTGCCTGTACTCCAAGTATTTTGGACTGGATGAAATAAATGAGTATTGTTTGAATGAAAGTGTTGCCATTTACATAAAAATTCATAAGGGAGATTAATATTCTTCTGTCCCAATTACCTCTTTCTGCAATGAGATCGCTGAGGGGATTTGTAACAGTTGTCTCTTGCCAATGCAGTGAAGTAGCAGTGACTGTATCTTTCTTGGGTCTTCTGAAAAGTCATGCTCCTTGCAGATATACAGGCAAGTAGTATGAAGCCAGGAAAAGTTAATGTACAAATTAGAATACAGATGAAAAAAAGGCTGTGGGATTTATTCTGTGGATACAATCAAATCATGGTAGTTTTGACAGTAAGTAGGAAACTGTGAAGCATATTCTGTAACTGTGTCATAATTAAGCATTCTTTTCCTTTGAAGTCTATTGTTATTGCCTTTAAGAAAATCCTGTTGAAAATTAGTTCTGATACCCTTCGAAAACGTATGTTTTCTCATAGATTATGCAAGATTTAGTCTTCTTGATCAGACATGGCCTGAGCCAAATCTTCATGCAGGCTGTGAAAAAGTTCTTATTGGACCAGAGCCTTCCATAACTGGTTCTTGTATTGCATAATGAACATACTTGAACTTCGCTCACTCCTTTAGGAGTTCTGTATGCTCATGTGGTATAGAAGGCATTGCTGCAGGGAGTTTGGCTTGCTGGGATGGCAGAACTCAGCCTGTTTAACAGCAAATGCTTTACTAACTTTTCGAGGGAGTTCTTTCTAAATGACTGTTGTTTTCCTTCAGTTAAGTTGCGATAGACTCCACAATGATTATATAATTTCAAGGGAACCTACATAACCACATCATCAGAGAGCCTAATGTGTTGTTAGAGCAGTAGATGAATGTTGAAATCATCGGAGACTTCCAAATTCAACAGCGAAATTACAACCAGAGGTGCCCACTGTCTTTAAAACCCATTGCTCTGGGGTTTAACATGACAGTTCTCTGTGCTCGGAAACCTTGCCTGCTTCGTTTTCCTGCCAGGGGAACATCTTGAGTTGTGCACTGCTTTGATGTGATATGGTTGTTTGGGGGAAGATTTTCTTCCTCCAAGCTGGTCTGGAAATAAGATGTCACTGGTGATGTAGTCTGTTTACATATCAGTGTTTATGTGTTACATCCTTAAGGACATAGTTTTATTATTGTTGTAAGAATTTAATTAGTAATTATATACGCTTGATGTTGTCTACTGAAGTAGCAGGAAATACATGCTGAAGGGAAGAAAATCAAGCAAAAGTTTGGAATGCTTTAGGCACAGCATGTTTCATTTAACCAACTGTGCTATCTTGTTAAATAAATAAATGTATATGTATGGAAATCTATGATCTGCTGGATCTGTGTTCACATATATGGGCACACTATAACCACATACACTTGTTCCCAGCTGCAGTCCCTGGCACAAGGAGCATCCAGGCCCACCCAAAGAAATGTAATGAATATTTGAGAGATGGCAAGACTGCAGGTTCCATAAAATGGAGCATAGGGAACAGTTATAAAAAAGTCAACTGCCTGCTTTGAGCCTGTAACTCAGATTTCATGAGGTCACTATTTTTTTTTGTAATTGCCTTAAGAAAGCAAGTTTCATGACTTCGGGTGGAAGCTGAGTTTAATCTCTGCTAATGGAAGTAAGAGTTTAAACCCATGTTTAGTCATTTCTGCAGGGTCTGTAATTGCTTTTGCAGTTATAAGAGTATCTGCCTTCCTATCTTCTGACAAGTATGAATCTGTGCGTTCTGACAGGCACAGGGTTACCTGGATCATTGGTTTTCTTGAGGTGTGATGGTACTTTTCTTCCTGAAATGAGGTGTAGCTGCAACAAGAAGGCATTATGGCAAGGTACAGGTTGGACTCCCAGACTGGAAAGAGATTTTCCTAGGACTTGCAGGATGTTTGTGATGAAAAACCTAGATGTGACTTGTCAGTGTTAAATAGCTGAAGAGCCTGCCATAGCATCACCTAAGGAAAGGTGCAGAGGAACTCGAGTGTTTGGGAACTTCATTAAATGGTGACTTAACAGGAACTGTAATGTGCATGTATAACTCTGAACTCTAATAATTTGGGGCCTTGCCATAGTAGTTTGTTCAGATTATAGTTGCTGTCAGTAATTTATAAATATATGCAGGATATAAGGATGAAACTAAGGCTATCATTAAATGGAGTAATGGCTTTGCTTTGTCAGTCATTTAATTGACCCTTGGAAAATGTATGTGGCAATGTGTTGTAAATCACAATCTAGAGTACAAGGCAACACAGTAATAATTTTGGGGATGAAAGTTGGGAAAGGAATACATAAAATTCATCATCTGTTCATCTCCCTGCCTTGTCTTTGTGTGATACTCCACCAGAATGAATGGATTCCAGCTAAGAGTTTTTTAAGAGTTTCCTGTAATGGGGACTACAAGACATCAGTGAACTGCCTATCAGACAAGTGTGTGTTCGTGTCTAATTATCAGAGAACTCTTTAAAATTCCTATTCAGGAGATCTGTAATTTTATGGCTTATTAAAGAAAATTGGATATAAGGTAAATGAAGGGTTTTGTTACCCTGGTTTGTTTGTTGCAGTTTTCTAAGATAATTGAGAATGTCCTCATCCTCTGACCAAATAGCAGCTGAAGTAACAGTTATTACTTCTTTATCTTCTATTAGTATGCTTGTACATGTGTAATTGTTTATGGCATTAGTGAAACCTGAGGACTGAAAGGTACAGAAGAGACCTTAGATACTGGGAAATAAGTGTATTTTAATTGTATATAATTCATCTGGAATAATGATGGCTACAAAATGGAACTATTGTAACATTTTTGGTATTCACCTATTCTTCCTCCACCCTCCTGTTTTTCATATATAGGCTCTTTACAAAGACAGTGTATCTAGGAGAACACCTTAAACCATACTTTTGTAGCAAGAAATTTCTTTAAAATCCCTCTTCAAAAGACTACAGAATTGTGGGCCATCAGTTATTTACTTTTTGACAACATGCTTAGTCAAATATCACTTAGTTTGTGTCTTTCCCAGTTTAGCTTTAGGTACATATAGAAAGAAAACCATTTCCACGAACTGCACTGGAAGTTCCCTAAAGCACAATGCAAAGTATGTTGGAGATCAGGTAACAGAACATTAACTTAAGGTGTTTCAGGCTGGAAATGGGGAGAAAAAAGACATTTGTCCTATCAGAAAAAAAAAAAAAAGGTTCACCACTTAAAAAAATGAATATGAGTCAAATACTAAAGACTTTAATACTTTCAAAGGAATGCACCTTTTGTGTCTCTGGTCAGAACCTGTTGTGTTCTGAACTGAGGAATGAGGTTGGATATGTCAAACACTGGCAGGCTCATGATGAGCAGTGAGCCAGTAGCACCTTGTGGCTGTGGCACAGTCAGTGCTGAGCCCTGGGCGTCACTGAACAACGTGAAGCTTGTGTGCTGAAGGGACACAGATCCTGGTGACTAAATACCAGTGACTCTCTAAAGAGTTCTGAATGCTTTAATGAGAGCACTTAAAAATTCCTGCTTTCTTCTGGCCCTGAAAACACAGAAAATTGAATCTACATGGCACTCACTCTTATTCTCATTTTAGATTCTACTGAATTGTCTTTGAATTAAGTTTGCTAATTGAAATTGAAAAGCAACAAATGAATGAATTTTACCATGGAACTGAGCAGGGTAAATATTTTCCAAAGGACTTCCATAGTCTGGGTGTGCAAGTCCCATTTTCAAAGGGGGTTGGGCTCTGACAGAGCCTAAAACTTGCCTGCTTTCAGGATTTTTTGAAGTGTTTTAGTAGTCAGCACCATTTTTGTTAAAGTCTGGTTGTAGCAACAGTCTGTACCTCCATATCCCTGTCTTCCTACATTTCTTTGACTATTAGGGACATTAAATCTATGCACATCAAATATTCAAAATATGGTGGAACTCAAGGTTGATTATTCTATCCAAAATCTAAAAGTAAATGATGAATTTTAGCAAAAAACCAGGCAGTTTTTACCAGAGTTGCACAAAATAAACCTTTAAAAGGAATGATTATGTAATTTTAGTCAACTTTATTTTATTCAAGCGGATTTTAAACACCCCAAGAAGGGGATGAACAGAAGAATTAGAAAATTAATTATGGATTAATCATTCATTGTCATGGAATTTAATCTCTTACAGAAGGCTGTACAGTATCATGATGCAGGTTGAGTTTGGGGCCAATTACTTCTTATTTAACACTTTGTATTTTGTGGCTCATCAAACAGATATATTTAAGCCTCAACCAGCCTGTCCAGTGAACTGAGTGGTTTTCCCAGCACTGGAAAAAGACCTGCTCATATTTTAAGACAATCACACTAAGCAAGAATTGCAGTCAGAAAAAGACATTCCTTCTATTTTCTGTTCATCTAAACTTTGAAATTGACTCAAAGAAGCTGAGACAATGAACAGAAGTTAAAACTCTGAATGAAGCTTATAAGGAGGAAACTGGCTGAAATTTGCCTGAATTTATGATAAAAATAGTTTATTTTTATTCATAAAACCACAGATTCCTTATAGAATGGTGAGTTAACCTGGAATCCATTCATTAAGTTGGGAAAAAAGTAAAGAAGCTGATAAATTTGTTGTGCTAGGGCAGCCTTTTTTGTGATTGTATTGCATTGCACAGCTCACATTCAGTTCCTAGCATGGATGGGATTTGGCTCCAGTTCTGTGTTTGAGTAGTGCTCTTTGTGTAATCACTGTGCAAGGTACTTTTAAATTACCAAAAAGCCTTAATTAATGTGATATTATTGCTGTTTGGGACTGCTTAGCTTCACAGACCAGTTCAACTGTCCTGTAGCTGTTTCCTTTGGATATTTTTTACCTTGATAACTTAAAGCAGGTTTCAAGTTTGGATTATTGTTTAACACCAATGGGAAAACATAAAACCCCCCGAATATTTTCCTTTTAAGTTCAATGAAAACCTAATCTGATTTCATGTAAATGCCATTTGTTAGGAGTCCACTTAATGTCAGTGTTTGTAGTTTTGTTGTACTGCACTTAACAAAAAAATGTATTTAAAAAAATAGTGTCTGAGTCAAAGGTTGTGCAACATCACTCTGCAAAAAAACGTGTGTAGTCTCAGTCCTTTACATGTAATTCATTTTGGCAGGTGCAGTACTTTTTGGCTCTATTGTATTATAAACGCTAAAAAAAGCTTGAAAGAAATCATTGGAAAAAGGTTTAGAGTAAGTGATTTAGGGGAGGCTGGCAGGTGGTGCAGTGTGGCTACTGCAGGATTCACTGAGGTCTGCAAATGCAGCCACTTCCCAGCATTGGAGCTGGGGCTTGAGTCAGGCACTACTGAAGCAAAAGTCACCACTTGGCTGATCTGCTGAGCTGTGAGACAGTGCTTGGTGGAGATTTTAATCAACCAACAGAAAGGACTTTCTGAAAAATTCAGGATGCTCCAGTTATTAAAGTGACAGCTTGGTCAGGACACGCCTCTGCCTGCTGCATATGTAGTTACATGTATATATGATAAATATGTAACACTGTGGCACTATAAATATGTCTGTTGGAGAAGATGGATAAAGTGTAGGAAACCTCTAGGGAAAGGGAAGTTGAAATGATGAGATTTCGAAATACCCTTGGAAACAGCTGCATTGGGTTACTGTGGCACTAAAATACCTGTTGATGAGCCTCACAAAAGTTAGATATTCTCTGACATTCCTCAGGCTGATGGCCAAGGGAATTAGCATTTTTAACAGACTGTTTTGTGATCCATAAGATTAGATTTAGGATGCCATCCATCACTCTGTGAACCACATTTGTGGCAGATTTTCCTCCTTTCCTTTTCTTTTAATACACACTCGTTGACTGGTGTATTTCTTACAACCTCAGCCGTAGCTGTTTTGGAGGGAGAAACATGTCAAATCCTTTGTGGGCTGGTAACAGCTGCTTGCTTTCTCAGATTTTGGAGATCCTACTCAGTTTTAAGAAGGATCCTGTAAATGGGAGCCCTAGTTGGAGTTACATATTTCTGTCAAAGTGAAGAGTTGCCTGATGTCCTTGACATCAGTGTGATTTTAGGCTGCATTCTGTGTGCTAATTTGCACTAGAGCCTTTGCCCTTTTTATTTCCTGAATGTAAACTCTACTTATCCGAGTTTCCCAGTGATATGAAGTGCTGCAAGCACATAAGGTAATCTTGGTAGTAAACCAAAAGAAATACTTGAAGCAGTTACTCCTTTTTATACACTACACAAGTGTTCACTTAATATTCAGAAGAATCCCTGGAAATGTTCAGTGCTTGACCTAAGGCCCTAAGCAACCCCATGTAACTGGAAAGCTTTGGGCAGGTTTGGCCAGACAGGCTCTCCAGAGGTGTCTGCCAGTCTGAGCTTCTCCGTGGGGCTTTAAAAGGACTTGGACTCCTCTGTGTGGGTCACACCTTTTTGCTTTGTCTCAGTTGTGATTTTTTGCTCCAGTTCAGGAGCAAAACCTGTCCTTGCTGTTCTGGTTGTTCAGGTGGTGAAGAAGAGAGGAGCAGGACAGGGAGAAGAACCTACCAGTGAATAGAAGAGAGCTGTTATTTTTGTGTTTGGATGTGGATCTCAGCACTGGTTGCTATTCCTGTCCCAGTGTGTGCCATTGGGTGTAATTTTGGAGACCTCCTTCAGCTGGGGTTATACAGACAGGCTGCCACTTCCACAAGTCACCTCCTCGCTGCCTTTGTGCTGTTCTGAATACAGGTGGAAGTAGAGCTTTTGATCTAGGAAACACTTTCTAGTTTCCTCCTTCTTTCTGAGAAAGTCCTGCTGAGTGCTTTTGTTCTTCTGTAAATGCCAAGTGGAAAGCAGAAGGCTCAGCTTTATTAACAGAGCTGAGGGCAAGGAAACCTGAGACTGATTCTGTTCCCCTAGTCCTACAAAACCTAAGTTAGTTGACATTCAGAGCTGTGAGATAAACTTGCTAATTTAGTTTTTCCTGAGGGTTTTCTTGGCTGGACACATTCGTTGGCATTTAGTTTTGTTTGTATTTGTGAAGAGTGTTCTGCTGATGCTTCATGTTGATGATTTAGTGCTCTTGTGTGTCTGGAGGTTGATTGACAGGTTCCCTACAAAAAATGCAAGAAATGCAGTTTCTACAGAGGGACTTAACAATGTATGACCATGAGGATAAGAGAATAAAACCAGGTTGAGAATAGTAAATATTTTTATGGACAGAAATTTAAGTATTTTCTGCAGATATAAGAGAAGACCAAGGTTCCTAAAAAAACCTCTAGAAAGGATCTTTACCATTTGCAGAAGCTCTAATTTGCTCCTTGTTTCATTATGGAATTTTTTGTCAAAGCAGGCAGTCAAACAAAAATAGCGCACTGGAAAGCAGTGAAGAAGGTGGCTGAATCTGAACCAGCATTTCATGATTGCTGTGGTTAAAGCTGGGTTAGAGAGTTTCTTCATTTCAGGTACTTTCACTCACTTTCCATGCTGTCTGTGGAACATGATGTCATTGGTATGTTTTTAAAATATCTTACAGGATCATAACACTGCATATGCCAAGTTTCACGGAAATTTAGGTTAAAAATTATCTCTGTGGGTTTGTGTTGGTTCATTTGGGCCAATTTTAACTGAAAGCTGAGCAGAATACTGAAGGTACTCAGGCAGTGTTTGCCAGCCTTGACTCCTGCTGTACCAGTTTGCTTTTGCTGTCTGTGAAAAAACACTTTGTTTCCCTTAAAGAATACATAGGTCTTCCTAAATTTTTCATTAAATGTCCACTGCTTGCAGTTTGGTGGTCATTAAATATAGCTGTTCCACAATTGTGGACTTTTTCCTTCAGATTGCACTGAGGAAAGCTTCTGCCCCTAATTATTTGTTTATCTGAATGACTGCGTGGTAAAGGCTGTATTGCATTTGTACCATTAGACACTCTCAGTCTGATATTTTCAGAACCCTGCAGATGTGGATTTTAAATAAATGAAAAGAGCAGATGGTGTACAGGGAAATCTTTGGTAGGCCAAGGAGCTAAATCAAAGTTTCCCTGAGTTCCAGGAGGCACCTTACGTAGGGACTGTTTTTCCATCACTAGAAGATGCAATAATGAAGTGTTGCTCTACAGTATGTTGTAGAATTTCCTAAATATGCAGAATATTCTGTAGAAAAAGTATGTGCCGTGGAAAGAGATCTGCAACACGCACTCTTTGCTCATTAGCACATATTTTAGCATGGGCCTTAGACTTGCTTTGAGATGATCAACCCTGATGGTGCTGAATATAAAAAATGCCAATACAATTAGTCATCTCCAGCAGAAAATAATTTTTGCCATTTTTTTCGCTGTCTGGAGGAGGGGATGAACTGGTTTTCAGTTACTCTTTATCATTACAGTTTCTATTTTTGCCATCGACTGGGAACATTTACCAATTACTTTTTTTCATCTTATATTTAAGGATGGGCTATTTTATGAGATAAATCTTCACAGCAGAAATGCCCTCATGAACCAGAGTGAACCAGTGGTAATTCTGCACAAGCCAGTCCTTGACTGATGGTCAGGAATAGGACACAGAACTGTATGTGGTCAGCTTTGGATATAAAGTGAGCTACTTACACTGTTCTAGTGCTAATCCACACTAATTTAATTAAGAATTAAAAGTGTTCATCATAGAAACTTCATATTAAATGTTTTGACCATGCACATATCTATGAACAGATTCTGTTTGGTTTTGCAGTGGTGCAACTACAATAAAAGTGACGCAAATATGAGGCTGTACCCAGAAACTCAGAACACAGACAGTTGTTGTGATCCTTTCCTTATCTGTATTGACCTGAAGAATTCTCCAAAGATACATCATTGCAATCATATCTGGGCAAGAGAGTGCAATTTAGATGGATAGTTACCATCCTAGATGTATATATGGGCTGTATAACCACAGGGAAATCACAGATTTTCAATTTCCCTTGGAATGTGTTCATTATTAGAAAGTGTTACCAGAGTATTGTTTGTTGTAGGAGAAGAAAATCCTGTTCAAGTTTTTAATGAATCTCTTGAGAGATTCATCAGATTTACAGGTTAAAAAAGCTGTAAACATTCTACTGGGAGTAATCATTAAAGAGAAGATGAATGTGAGTTATCTGTACACTTCTGAAACAGAAACCCTGAAGATGATTTACAAACCAAAAGGCTGTTTGTCTTTCAATGGTCTGCACTGCTGCATTCTGCAAGGAAATACAAAGTACGATGAAAAGAAAGTCTGTTTGCAAGATGAGAACCATTTTCACTGTTTTCTTTGGAGAATTTTATAGGCAAGATAGCATTGATCTGAGTTTGAAGAGAAGAAGCCTGAGACAGATATTTCCTTCATTTCTAGATTAAAAAAAGCATTAGAGAAGAAAAAATCCTTACTGCATAAATAACCAACCTGGAGAGCCTTTTGTCGGAAATCTGCTTTTCTAAATTACATAAAAATTAATTAATAAGAGGTCTGTAGATTAAATAAATAAATTCCAAAAAAGCCCAGCTCAGTCCTCTTATGAGTTAGTTATTTGGTAAACCTAAAAAGTGACAGCACAGGACTGCTAAAAGGGTTGCCTTTCCACGAGGCACTTCATACCCTTCATTACTCACTCAAGCTTGACTGACCCAGCAGCATGGAAGGAAAAACTCATAACTCGTGATGAAACAGTTAATTTTTTTTTTAATCTGGAATATTACAAACTGAAAACTTGGAAAACAATGAAATGTGAACTATGTCCCAACCACATCTGTTGGACACAACGACGGCAGTTTCACAGTCATTCAGCTTTCCAAGAGGTCACCCCCTCTGCAAATAATATGCATAACAAACTGCTGTATTCACAGTGCCTCATCATTATGAGCAGTGTGTATTTCAGCTGACACTGCCATTCACAACAGGATGTTACCACTTCAGTACATGACTGTGAATCTGATCCTATTGTCATACTGGAAATATTCAGGACTCCAATAAAAAATCACTGTGACACCAAGAGGATTGATACTTCTGCGGAGTTTTCTTAGTATTTAGTAAAGACTACCAGGCCTGTAATGGCTTCTTTCTTAAGATATGTGTATGTGCATTTAATTTTATTCTGTTCTATTTTTTCCATTATTAGGGGGTGTGTGTCTTTCTATGTCTATGCATGGACATGCTTTGGTCATAAAAGTCATAACTTATGTCCTTGGTCTGAGCCAAACATTGGGCTTTCAGACTTTGAACCAGCTTCTTCATGGAGCAGCCCAGGGAAAATTCATCCCTGCCCTGAAATACCCAAGAGCAGAATCCTCTTGAGCAGACCTCAGCCATGGCATTTGTACCAGTGTGGCTGACAGTGAAGGTAAATCAAGACAAGGATAAGGACGTCAGGTCTGCTCTAGCTTAAGACTGAAATGTCACAAAATGTAAAGGAATGGACTCATTCATGTAGAATCATTTTTGTGACACGGCCTGTTGGTGGAGGTTTAAGGAAAAAGCCTTGTGATGTGTTTCATGCTGGTGTTGTGTTTGGGTGTGTCTGAAATATCAGTGCTGCAATGTGTTAGATCTTATGCTCTTTGTGTTTCCTTTTCCAAGAATTTACATTTGCACTGTCATTTCTCTAGATGACTGGAAAGCATTTTGCCAATTTTTGTGTATCCATCATCCCCTGCCACCTTTCTGCACCTGTTTGTCTCCCACTGACTCTTACTTTTCCACAGATACGGGCCCTAAAAGGAACATTTCTTGCTACAAAAGCAATATGTGCCAAAAGATGATTTGCAATCCTATGACTCTTTCCTTCACAAAGGCTTGCAAGATTTTAGGAAAAATGCCAGCTAGTGCACAGACAGTTTGGCTCTCCAAGCCCAGCATTAAGGTTAACAAGTTGTAAATAGCTGCATGTTGCCATTATCTCAAAACCCTGCTGCTTTCAGGACATGATGAGAACTGTAATAAGAATGTTCTTCATCGCTTGTTGTATTTTTGTCCTTCTCTTACATGGCACTTACTGAAGAGTAAGTTTTAAAAGTTGGATGGCTTGTGATGGGGTCTTTATCTTACTGACCAGCGTGTTCCTGATAGAACTCTAACAAACAGATCACTGCGATGAGGGGGAAAAAGCCAACCCTGCTGCTGTTTTTTTGAAGAATTTTTTATAGGGAAGAATTTGTAATTGTGGATTTTTTTCCCCCTACAAAAATAAATACAGTGCTAAGAGAGCTGAATATATTTACAGTATCTCATGTAAACATTCATATATGTATAAAACTTTCTTACAGCTATTTAAATCTGCACATCTTGATTGATGTCTGCTGAGCTGTGCTGACTTATAAAAAACATGGATTTTATCTAACATATGCCACTCAAAGTTACAGTATTGCTGTTTTTCAGACATATATAAAAATTCAACTTGACGTATTTAATGAAACAAAATATTTTCAGAGTTTAAGAGATGCTTACTTTGCTTTGGGAATGTCTAATATACTAATTTTTGCATGTGTTGCTCAGTGAAGTGGCCAGCTTTGGGAAAAAGGTTGGTAAATTAATCAGTATTAATTTTGTTGAGTTTTTTTCATGAAACAATCAGTTTTGTAACAACTTGATCCTGAACAAGGAAGAGGTAGTCCAGCAAAATTTGGAATTCTACGACTATTTCTTTCCAAAAGAAAATGCCAACACTGATCACTAAGAAACATTAGGCTTGGATATGCTGTGGAAGGAGCTGAGGCTCCCTCAGTCATTCATTCATTAATTTTTGCCCCTTTTCTTTTGGCTGGGCTGGAGGGGTGGAGGAGAGTTACCTGGAGCGTTACATGGAGCACAGTGTTGCTGCCTGAAGGCTGGACTCTTTACAATGGAGCTGAAAAGAACCACCCTTGTAGGGAAGAATTTGAGCAGAATCTTGGAGGAAGATGTGAGTTGTGGTGGTTGTGGAAGGACATGGTGGGAACACCATGGTACAAGAGGAATATGCTGCAATAGCAGGGCAGAGTGCCAGGGTGAAGGGAATGTGTTCAAAGCAACTGTGGCAACGGAGCTTCACACTAAAGAGAAGCTTTGAGGCAAGACACTGAAGTACTGAGAATATCAAAATGCCTGAGCTGTTTTGCCAAGCTAGCAGGGAACACAGACCGAGGAGAAACATTAAATTCGTGTGGAGAAGCACCCAAGTGCTGGAAGAAAATGCCAAAATGTTCAGATAAAATTGATGTTTCTAGTGCAAAGTTTTGGTGAGACCCTTGGAGGGTGAGAAGGACAGGCACACTCCAGTGGGGTACAATGGAATGGCCCAGTTATCAAAATGGCCCCGGTTTATCTGAGGGCAGCCTGGAACTTTCTGGAACTCAGGAGGAGCTGCAAATCCTCCCATGGAAGGGAAGGTTAAGGGGATCACATCCATAAAGGGTAAACAAGGGCCCAGAGAACCATGGAAGGACAATCTGTGGCAAATCTGACCAATCCGGGAGCGGGGACACCGTGAGGGGCAAAACCAGACTCCATTTTGTGTAGCATGGAGTGATGGTATTGAACTTCACAACTGGGAACTCAAACTGGGAAACCTGGAACAACCCAATATTGAAGCTCCCCTTCTTGACACTCATTCTCGTCCAGCAGTTTTATGGTCTTTCTTCCATTTGGTGTAATTTCCTACTCCTATATTATGCTTAAGAAGCAAAAGCAGGAGTGCAGAGTTGAACGGTGTCGAAGTGAATGGCTGAGCAGAGGAAGCTCAAAGGAGATCTGCTCTTTGAAATGAAGTTTGTGTGGAAGCTGATGGTACAGTTCAGTCTGGTTTTGATGGATGGTCTGCTTATGGCAACACCAAAGGTACAAGTTTGATATAAATGGGATACTCTTCCCAAAGCATAGGATAGCAGCAGTTATTCTAACACAGAAGACTGCTGGGTTTTTCTAAAGAGCAAAGTTCTGAGATGGGTACAGAAATGCATCCCACATGGTATTTGCTGTGTATAAAATTCTAAGGTGGAAATTATCTCAGGGAGAATTCTCCTTAAGAGGCTTAAAGTCTACAAAATCCTACCCAATGCCACCAACATACCTTAAGCTTGAGGCTTGTTTAATAGCTATATGACATGTTTGCAGTTTTGTAGGGTGTGAATCCTACTGATAAAGAACTTCAGGAAAGGTTACCCAAACCTATCTCCATTCCATTTCATTTCTGTAAAGACAGGGCATGAGAATCCAAGAAAATACACTTCAGTTTAATATGGTACAGTTTCTTTGATATTCAATATTCAGGTCATGAATCTTCATGTGTTTTTTTGTCTGTATGTCTTTATTTTAGAAGTAGCCAGGGCACTATAAGATAAAGTCCTGTGACTGGTGTGGAAATTTGCTGAAGGGAAATGAGATGCAGGTTTTAGCAAAAGGAAGACAAAGCCCTTACAGATTATTGCCAGGCAAAATGTGGTGAAATTGTAGAAAGGGAGAGATGGATATAAAATTCACAGAGACTCAAATCAACCCTAAATAAACTTGTTTCCCTCTAATAATGGCTGAAGAACCAGAGTGATGACAATTTGTGTGTGAAATTGTATCTATGTCAAACAATGCACATTTGCCATGGTTCAGTGCACCTTGAAAGAGAACACTGTATGTTCTGTACACGTGGTTTTGGCCACAGAGTTGGTACGAGGCCATTTAGCTCTGCATTTACTTTCATTAGTAATTGCTCTGTCTGCAGTTGTACAAACTATTGCTTTATGCAGGGTCTGCCTCACACTGCCAGAGATGCTTTTCTCATTGTTGCAGAGCTTTTCTATAGAGATAAGATTTTTAGTGCGATGTTGAGACAGTTTGTTCTTTTATTTTTCTCTAGTTTAAGGGTTTTGCAGTTCTGATTAGTGTGCCAATTATCAGTATGACAGAAATACTGCCTCACCTGACACCAGCAGTGTTGTTTCACTTTTCTTCACCTGTTTGTTCAGATAGCAAGTCACAGACACTTGCAGAGTACACAGTATCTTGTGTTCTGTGCACATTCTGGCAGATTGATTGCCACAGAACACAGATCCGATACGAAATATGGGAAATATACTTTAATTACCCTCTTCCAGAAGGTCATCCTCATGGAATAAGAGGAGCAATGCCTGGTGTGAGGCTTGAAAAAGTTCAGGGGCTAAAATCACACAGATGTGCATTGAAGGATTCCTCAGCTTGGAAAGGAATGATCTTGGAGCAGCCAAATTTTTCCCTTTACCCTTCAAGTGTTTGCAGTCTCAGTCTGTAACCCTGAACACATTGTAGCTCCATAGGCACTGGAAGTTTGTGGGAGAATTACTGGAGATTCAGAACAAAATTTGTACATGATCCAAGTCTCTCTTGGGCAAACACAGCATCCTGTAAACTTGGGAAGAGTGGACGTTATGTAACCAGGCTCAGCTTCACAGCTGATTTAGAAAAAATGACATTTTGCTTCCCAGAATGAGATAAGAAATTTTGTCTTGATCAAATGCAGCAGCTGCTGCAGTTTAGTGTGATGCAAATCCAGCCCCCATTTCTGCTCTGCTCCACTCTGCCCAAAGAGTGGACCATTGTTGTTTTAGGTTTTTTTTCAGAGAACCATTCTGTGGTTTGACCCCAGAAATTACAAATGATTTAAAAAAAAATAAAATATACAAGTTCTGGCATCTTGTAATGACACATATAAACAGTTTAAAAATACTTAAGTGCTGTGTTGTAAGAGCCAGCTGCAGAGTACTTATAACTGGAGTATGTTAAACCATTTAAATATTCCAAACATTATGTACAACAGATCTTGTACTAATTCATTATGAAAACAGCAATTTCATTTAATCATTTATTAGCTATTTATAAGGTGTCTGCATATTAAGTATGCATACAGATTGTTGTTCAACCTGGCGACCAGTATAATGCTTGCAGAAGTGTCACCCGTGTGTAATCACTGCTGATTTTTTTGGTGATCATTGTTCCCAATTACTGGTTATCAGCATGACTGTGTGCTTCTCAGACACGTAATAGAGTAAATGAGGCTTTGTCCCCATAAGAGGGGAAGAAAACCCAACAAATTGCTCAAAACAGTACTCAGACTTGACTGTGAGTTATTCATGACTCATTTGTGTTCACTTCTGGAATGTGTGTTTACCACAGGAAGACAGTGAAGCGAGTTGCCCAGAAACACTGTAAAATCTCTGTCCTCAGAGGTTTGCAAGGTCCAACTGGCCAAAGCCTGGAGCAATCTGGTGTGAATTCGGTCCTGACACATCTCTGTGCAGGAGGTTGGACTGCAGCCCTTTAGAGGACCATTCCAACATGAAGGATTCAGAGACTTCCTGTGAAGTTCACAGTGGGGGACTAAGCAGAATGCTCCTAGTTATCTGTTGTGTTTCCAAGGCTGTTAAACATAGTTTTATTGTAGAATACAATGTTGGACAGTGATTAAGAAAAGAAACAAATCCAGAGGAAGCAAACTGTGCAATACTCTGTCGTTCTACCCTGATGTATCTTGGTAGTTGGTATTTTTACCACACTGCTGCAGTGCTTTGTTTTTTGTTTTTTACATGACTGACATGTGAGTTTCAGCTTTCCTGTTGTGATAATGAGCTTCTTTGATGGGTCTTGCTGTACTGTAGGTGTAGGGTGCCATAGGAGCCAGCTCCTATTAGCAGAATATTGTGTGCTACATATCTTGCACACACATCTGAATCATCTTACTTATCTGATGATTAAAGCTTTGAGAACATTAATCAAAACTTTGCCACCAAAGTTAAAAATATCCAAGGCTTTAGGCTTCCAAATCCTAGAGCCATGACTCTTATCTGTGTCCCATAAATATTTACTATTTTGGAAATAGTAGTGTGTATCTTTCACATATTGCAAAGATCTTGGCTTGAGCTCTAAACAGCTTTACAGCATAATGTGAAATGCTAATGCTAACAATAAATAAATGTACAGTGTGCAGAAGGGAACATGGAACTGTCTTTCTAAAATTCACCTGGTAAGGTCCAGATCATGATTCTTCACCTACTACATAAACCAGGATTTGCAGATTGAGCATGCCCAGTGAAATTCTTAGAGATTATTAAAATTGCTACTTGTTTCCCAAATCTAGTCTTACTCCTAAAGTGAGTATGTGAAGACGGGAAGAGAACTTGTAGCTCTTACCAGTTGTGACCTTGCTATTGCAGACACCTCACCATATAGTCCTTTTCCTTTATGTGCTTACAGACAATTTAAGTCTTAGAACGAGCAAAGGGTTAAGATTTTATTGCAAAGAATAATTTTCTCACACAACTCAGAACTTATATTTTTTTATTTTTTCCTTCCCAAATAGATAAATATAAAAATTTCTCTTGCCAGCAAAGAATTGATAGACTGATAAACTGAAGATTTCAAAACTCCAGCAGATTCCCATAGTGATGCATTGCTTTGTTCTTTCAGTCTTAAAGTCTTAGATGCAGATTTTTAGCACTGAGGTATTTGAGCACAGCTATACTATGCATTTGTTGTGAGGTGACTTGCATAGACAATGAAAATGTGAATTATTCACAGGGATTTGGCATTGTTTGTGATGCTCCATGCCAGCGCACCTGCATTAGCTTCTCTTTTTGATACCTGTATTGTTGCCATTTTGGTTAAAACCAAGTCTACATTTGGTTGTAAATGTCTATATTCCTGGATTCCAATTCTCTCTTCTGACCTATAGATACATACCTACACATAAAAAGTCACCAATTAAATGGCAGATAAGGAAAAACTGTGAAAAGCCAGAACCTGCAGTGCCACGTCAGCACCTGTGGGCCTTCAACAATGTGGCACAATGTGGCATTCAAACAAAATTAGCATCGTTTAAGCAACAATGATTGAGCATAAAGGATTTCAGGGATTATTGACAGACTGAAAGAAACTGCTGGCTTGCAGTAATCAAGGCAGCTCATCTGGCTATTAATTGCCAGGAATACCTGCAATGAAGTCTTCGTTGCTGTTAAAGCTTGAAATTGGTGCATACAATTGTATAGATTCTTTTTGCATAGCAAACATTCATTTGCTCTTTATTAATTTTTTCAGTGTTAGTTTCTATCACCTAAATATGTTTCCTAAAATAGAAAAGAGGAAGGAAATTATCTAAAATTATCTACAAGGGCTTGTATAAAGTGCTGCTTTTGCTGCTGCCTAGAAGAAATGTGCCAGTTATAGGCATCAGTGACTGACTCCCAAACCCAGCATAAAATCAACAAGAATCCAGCAATGATGATACTAAACAAAGCATAGCAAATAAAAAAATAAAGGTTCATAAAAATATTTGTGTATGGGCTTGCCTGGCACCCCAAAGAGCATTTTCCTGCAGAAGCAGCATCATTTTACATACATTTTGGTGCTCTGAAAATGAAGTTCAAAATGAATGTAGTCTGCTTGTCCTTCCATTTATGCTCTTTTTATACCAGTGCACTTACAGTGACTTAAATGAAATTACTTTCTGGTGAAATATGAAATTAAACTGTCTTTAATGTTACTTTCTGTAACATTATCTTCCAGAAGCCCATTGCCTGAATTCAGAATGAACTGTTCCTTGAAAGTGTGACTACAGTGAATTGTGCTATTTTGTTGGGGAAGTGCTGGAAGGAAAAGCACAGAATGCTGAGCTCTGAGATCCTAGAAGTGAAGGGTGTGACAGCCCATTTCTAAGAGGCAGAGCTGGCACCCAGTTGTGCAATCCAGTGTCAGTGAGTACAGAAGCCAACGAGCTGAGTTATGAGCTTGTATTCCTTACAAAGCAAATCAAAGACAAGAGAAATCACATTTGTTAGTTGAACAGACCTTGGAAAGCTCTTCCTTCCATAGTGCCTGATTCCGTGTTGTCACGTGAATATCCTTTTATATGCCTTAACAAAGTAATCTCTCTAAATTCCTTTTCAATTTATGCTTAACCATGCTGATTTGCATGCACACTGAAAAGGAAATGAGAAACTTTTAAACCAAAAATCTCTATTCTTAGAATTTGATATTCATGCACATTTTTATGCATGGAATTCCCATCAAGATTACTGCAAGATTTACCTACAAATCTTCCATCCTGGAAGAGTGATTAAATTCCCACAGTTTTATGAGAAATAATGTCTCTTGCTTCTCAGTTGTCAGTTAATGCTAATGAGAGGTGTGTGTAACCACCCTCGTCTGGTTGAGTTGACCGAAAGGTTTGTCTGCTTTGAAAGCTGGAGTTGGATCAGAATCCATGAGTTATTCATGTCTCCGAGGAAACCCTTCCTGGTTTGACTTCGGCTTCAGCTGCCAAATAGTTATGTTTTTCTGGAGGGAAAAACACCTTTAATAACAATGTAAATACACGTGAGTGTGTGTAAAGTAGATTAATTACATGAGTATCAGCAAAAATTAGTTTCCTAAATTAATTGTAACAATTTAGATAACATGACTGTGTTTTTTAAGTCTACTTTTCAGTAGAAGGAGCTATTTGGTCTTTTAGAACTATCAGTTAATCTGAATATGATCTGTTTCATGTGATGTAGCAAAAATTCTCATTCCTGTTTAAATAAAAATACATTTCAACTTCAACTCATCCAACTGTTTCTAGGGAAGAAGCCCAGAATGGATTATTCCAAGTTTCAACACTGCTCTCTAACTTGTGGCAAACATTTGGTACATCATTTTGCCAGGCACATGATACCAGAAAACCTGAATTAATAGAGGCATCTGAGTCTGGTGGTGATGAAAAGCCCAAAGAAAGATCTGCTTCTTTAGTCTGAGCTGTTACACAGTAATATACTGTGCACTGTGCAGCTGTTCGAATCTATATGGTGAATTCAACTAAGGGGAGAAGGAATGAAGCTGGAAAAGCACTGAGAAACAGTATTAAGATTGCAGTGCTGCAGCAAGAATGGCTGCATTTTTTATCTGACATAAATAATAATGGAGTAAAATCAGATGTTTGAAAATGAAAGTTACTTGATGCTTAGAATTTATATTGTAGGCAGTTGAAAAGTTGTCATTACTATTAATTTCTGAGGGTGATGTACAAACATAAATACATGATTCTGGCCTGAAGAAGCTGGCCTAATGAATGCAATGAATAACTTAATTCCTGGACAACAGATATAAAGTACTTTTTCTGGTCCTGGCATGAAAAGAATTACTATGGATTTCTTAGCTCTGCATTATTACATCCTTTGCAATTTGGAAAGGAGAAAAAAAAGACCTAAGAGGGAAAACCATAATCTAGAATATGATATTACATCTTAAGGCAAAGTCTGTCCTTTCTGCCTATAGATATCTCCAAGTCCAAAGTAAAGATTGGCAAACCAGGAGTTTGATTTTATTGGCTGCTTTCACATTGTCAATATAGAAGTCAGAAATTGCCTGAAACTACTCAATAAATCACAGCAATTCTTATCAAGGTTTTGAATTTAAGTTATACCTTGTAGCACCATTGTTTCAGCCTAGCACTTTTGTCAGTAAGGATGAGGCCCTTGCAGCGTGTTCATTTTGATGCAGTGATCTTATATTTTGACATATACTGGCAATTTGGACTCATGTCTTTGAAAGGACATTTTCTGTCATGAACTTGGTCAATGTATCTGTTACTTTTCTGTTAAAGGGGTTGCTCTGATTTCCAAGGGCTGAGCACACAAGCCAGACCCAAGGCAGAGAGATTATCATGATAATCTCCCTTTCTCCTATTCTTTTTATAAACTGAAGCTAATTTGCACTAAATAACCTGCTTCTGAGACCACATATTTTCCATAAATGTTAGAGGCACAGGGATGCAAATAGTTTGCTCCTTTTGCATTCTTTGTGTTGTTCTCAGCACTGATGAGTTTTGGAAATGGTTTGGCCAAGTATTTTACATGCAGTTGTTATTGGCTGTTTCCCATTCCAACTATGGAAAAGAACTTTCTGATTTATAAAAAGCCATATAATTCTTCCCAGAATTCAGAATCCCAGTGTAGCTTTTATATTACTGCTCAGATCCAACTGGATATTGGGGATAAAATAACATCCTGAGACAGTCTTGTCTGTCACTCCTCCGTGATACATTAGTATTCCTGATTGCATGAATTCTGGATATCTAGGAGTGTCATCAAGAATTCCAGGTATATACTGTCAGAGAAAGAGAGTTTCATCATTCCAAACATCTTTATTTTCACCATTTCAATTAATGCCTAATGCCTCCTGCTTGCATTTCCTTGACTTCCTAATTGCCTTTAGTTTTGTTTCACCTATAAAGGAGAGACTAAGCTGTTAAATTTACAGGGAAAAAGTACTCTAGATTAAAATGGAAAGAAGAAGAGAGAAAATCTAATTGGTATAAAAGTTGTATAAATGAAATTTCATATTATTTTTCTTTCAATAATGAATTATTCAGTATTTTGGTGTTAATAATTTAACAGAACCCAAAGTAAGATATCAGCAGGACGTATGTGGGATGGGTGGTAGTTCAAGTTTGATCTAAAAGGCTTGCCTTTATATTGAAGTTGGGTTGAAGCTTTGATCTATTTATAATGAGTATTCTAAGGGTTTACTAATTATTTTAAACCTGAAGAGAATCTCATAGTCCATTTTTCTGTTGGAATGGAACCAAAAATAAACCTTGCTGGAAGGTAAAGGCAGAAAGTCATAAAGTTGGGGCACGTTTCTGAAAGTTGAAGCGCGACCGCCTACTGGCTATAATTTCTGATAAGTTTGGGGGGGGAAACCTATTTTCTGTCTCCTTTTTACATTCTGTAGCATAAGGAATTTTCTGAGGTACTTCTAACTTCTGACTAGAGATATGGCATCCTTTATATGCTCCATCCATTTAAAAAGTTTGCAGCCATAAAGTTGAGGTGCAGATTTATCTTTTTTTTTTATTTGTTTTCTTTGTAATTATATTTAGACAAAATGTGTACCAGTTTCTGTTACTTGCCACATTTATTCTATTACAAAACTCAATTAACATATTTATGAGAAATTGCAGAATGCTAATCCATTAATCAAGGGAAACTATATAAAATGTTCATGATGTTACACAAATACAACTTTAAAAATAAATCTAAATTGATCACTGCTTAGAACGTTTCTCGAGGTTTGGGAGATTTTTTGAAAACCAGATATGTTTAATTCCATCTTTAAAGGCAAGATTTTTATTCAACTGTGTTACAGTGTCTTTTTACAATGATTTTGTCATTCCTCAATGGATAGACAGCACACAACTGTAATTTCTCAACTGAAATTCTGGAACACGAGTGACAATAATCTGGGGGACAGAAGTCCGCTGGCTGTTTGTCTACAAGCACTGCAGGATGGAGTCCCAACAGCTGGAAGTTCTCCTTGTGTTTGGGGGTTCATGTAAATATTCTTCAAAACACTACTGAAAGGTTAGGGAATTGATGTGCATTTGCATCCCAGAAAACAGATACTAATATAAAACAGTTCTGTAGATTCCTGCCTTGAATCAGTGATTTTTAAATCTGGAAGATGTGGCAAGTGTTTTATGCAGATATTTAACTTACTTGATGGTGAGGATGAGTATTTTTTCTCATGGAGAACAGAAACCTATGGTTACACTATGGTAACCATACACTGTGGTATTAAGTGCTATTTACATATGTGAGAAATTTCCCCCTCCCCTATTTCCTAGGAAATCTTACAGTTTTCAAGGGATGCAGACTAGTTTAATGAATCTATAATGCACAAAAAATAGTTTCCTTTTTTTTTTCTTCCATTGAAACAGTACTTGGGATTAAAGGTGAACCTCTTTTCATGGTTCAAATAATTTTCATTAGCAGGAAGGAAAAACATGCCCAATAAGCCTGGTACTGCAAAGAATTATTTAAAACAGTTCTAAGGAGCAATTTTTGCCTTTTCAATTATGCAAATACTCATCAAGTTTTTGTCTTTGGCAATCTTTGACTCATACTAAAAAACTGACACAGACTTTTTGACCTGACACAAATGTAATAGCTGTGAAAGGGTTTTTTATACCTTTACCCTGGCACAAGATTAAAGAAATGGAAGTACTGCATTCCACAAATCAAGCTCATACTTATACCTGTACCTTATCCTTGTGATTAAATTTTTATAGAATCATAGAATAATTCACATAGGAAGGAACCTGGGGAGTTTCCAGTCTGATCTCTGTCTGCTCAGAGCGGTGTCCGCAGTGAATTCAGGTCTGATCGCTTTAGGCTCTGTCCAGTCAGGTCTTAACCTGCACACAGATTGACTCCACAACCTCTCCAGCAACCTGCTCCAATGTTTAATTATCCCAAGTGATTTTTTGGGGCCATAATATGCAGTCAGAACCTTCCTTGGTTCAGTTGCTGAGCCTGTCTCTTGTTCTCTCACCGTGGACCTCTGTAAAGGGTTTGCCCTTCTGGGATTTTTCCCATGTTGGTAGTTCCCTTTCTCCTTGGACCTTGTCTTTAGGCTCAAAAGCCTTTCCCTAAAGAAAAAGACTGAGGCAAAGTTTCTCCTGTCTTCACTTTCATGTCCTTTTTGTACTGGAGCTCAGGCATGTGTTCCCTGTGAAGCCAAACAAATCTCCTGGTGTATCTGCTTATTTTCCTGGGAATGGAGCGTTCTGCTTGCAGAAGATTGTCCTTGAAGGTCTTCCAGCTCTCTTGAGATCCTTTTCCTTTCAGAGCTGCCTCATACAGGGTCTCACCCACCTAAAAGAAAGGTGAAGTCTGTCCTCTGAAAGTCCAGGTCCTGTGCTGGGCTACTTGCCATTGTCCCTCAGGATCTTGGCTGGGTATCACTAGTCCATGGAAAGGATACCATGGATCCTCTTTGGCTTTCTTGGTGACCAGCAGATCCAGCAGTGTGGGGTGACAATCACTGTTCCCTTCTGTCGGCTTGGCAACCAGAAGGATAATATTCTTAAATTATTTCTTTAAGGGCTGATGACAGAGCTTGATTATCCACCAGGTTTTCAAAGAGAAACCTGTATATCTAACAACCCTGGTTGTGAGGTCACTCCTCCACACTGAAAAAACACCTGGAAAAGGGGTTTCTGCAATGACTTTGCTTAGTCGTCATTACTGAAGGAGACCATACAATGGTATATTTTAAAAATCGGAGTGACCTTACTTAAAAGAAGAGATAAGGTTTTAAAAGAAATTGAGAGTATCATCATAGAAATAGATATGTTGCAAATATTTGTCATAGCTGAATAGTCACATTTATCATTCTGTTTTTACCTATACCTAGATTCTAGACTGCTATAGCTGATCAAATAATATGTGGGAATCTCTTAATTAACATACTCGTGTAACTAGAGACAGTTTGCCAAATTCAGTGAGGTGTAGTTACTTTTTGTTAATTAATTACTGAGTGATCATTCAAGAATTTGTCACTGGGACCTAGAAGGAATGGATAACGAGACCGTTTGTTACAAATTCAAATGACTCTAGATCTAAGAGGAAAGTTTCCAAAAAAGAATATTAGAATTAGGCCTAACCGTCACTTAATTAGCTGTGCCAGGTAAAAAGCTGATAATGAGAAAGGCTTTTAACTGTTCACTCACAGGATTTCACTTCCAAGGGGCTGTATTTTAAGCTACATAACACACACACCAAGTCCATGGCTAATCACTACAGCAAGTAGACTTACTCACTGTCATCAATGTAAGCATTTAGGGGTCAACATTTGTAATTTTTGACAATTTATGCCTTTTATACAGCAGATTTTTTACTATGGGAATATTTTTGAGTCATACAAATCTGGAATACTGTACCAGTGAATCTTTCACAGTGTCAAAATTAACATTGGCTCCAATCAAACTGGGGCAATGGAACTCTTGTCCAAGTCAATGGAAGGTCAATACAAATCAAAATAATACAGTACATGGGTATACTCTCCTTGAATATTGATTATACCTTTATGCTGTTGCCTTCATTGGCATTATACTGAGGTAGAATTTGGTTTGATGTAAAATATTTTTGTGTTTAAAACAGGAAGATGTTCAGAAAAATGGAAGTCTAGGGAAAAAAATTATTTTCTTTGATTCAGTTTTTCCATCCTTTCTGTTTCACTAAAGTCAGTGGAAGAAGAGATTTTTAAAGCTCAGAGAATCCCGCCTGACATGACCTGGAAACCATATATGATAAACCACAGTGCTAAGCAGTCATAGTTTATTGTGTAAAAAGAATACTTAATTCTAATTTATTGTGATTAATCCTAGAATTTACTGAGTAATCCAGACTTGCTGTAGTTATCTACTAGCTAAGCAATACATGGTAAATCAGACTTTTGCTTCTCTGCTCCTTATTTTGCCAGCACAGGTGATATATAAAAAAGGACACATCCCATGTAGCTTGTACACATTTTCCTTGGGGTTGGGGTAATTTGAGTCTAAAGAATGACTAAATACATAATATATAGAAGATACCAATAACTAGGACATATGCAGAAACCTTATTCAAAACACAATTAGTTATTCTAAATGCTTTAATTTTATCTCTTAAACCACATCTGTATCTGTTATTATATAGTGTGTTCTGGTACAACAGCAATTTTGCATAGTAATGTATGAAAAATATTTAAGCGTTTATTGTTTGTCTCAGTACAAGAACAGATTTGTTCATATAAAAAAAAGATCACATTTTTCCACCATGGCTTAAATATATTTTTGATGAACAGGAGATTTCATGGAAAATTATCTGTTTATAAGGAAAAAAAACCTTTTAAAACTTTGAAAAGCAGGAAAATCAGAAAGAACTGAGGCTATTTCTCATTATTTAACATAAATAAAAATACATATAACAACAAAATGAAAGGAAAAAAAAACACAAGAAAAGAGAGATGCTTACATGCCACCAAGGACTGAAAGTGTAAGCAAAGCACACAAATAACTTTCAAAAACCCAGGCTGCTTTCTCTCGGTATTTACCATCTTTAAGCTCCCTGAAGACTGCCATAATTAGTTTTCTCCCTTACAAGTAATTATGAGCACCTGTAATTTGAAAAAAATATTTGTGTCTCAGATATGATCCCTCGGGTATTTTTCTTTTAGATCCTTCCTCATTTGCTCTTAGAAGTTCTTTCCCACTAACTTCCACTCTTGGGATACTTTAAATGGGATGAATTGTTCCTCTTCAATTACTTTGAAAACCAGGTGAGGGCTGAAGAAACCACTTTCTTAAAATAGCTGTGTATGGCTCTGGGGGAATTATGCAGTACCACACACCAGGAGATGCTTTGGAGACTGAAAACCCTGGCATTATGTTCCTCTGCTCTTCCTTCTGCTTGGAGGTGGTGCAGGTCAAACTCTACAGAAATTAATCTTCCATACCTGAATGTTGGCATTAACTTTAAGCCGAAAGATTTCCTCAGAAAGAATTATTTAATAGTAATTTTGCTTAATGCGAGAACCTGACAGGATAAGCCATGGAGTCTACAAAGAATTGCCCATTAATTTGACAAACCTAAACCGCTGACTATCTGAGAAAAGAATTTGATTCAGTTTTTATTCTAATACTGTATTGATCTTAAAATGTTCTTATCATTCTTCTCAGTGCAGCAGACCACTGATTAAATGTCGTGTGTTTTCCTTTTCATAAGATATTTGGCAATTTCTCTGTGCTCTGCATCACCAACAGAGTTTGGAGGAGCTACTTCTTCATACAAGCAAATTCTCAGTGATGGATGAAAATCACTGAAATCACTGAAAATAATTAGGTTTCAAAAAGCTCTTGGTTTAAAGGTTGTCAGATAGGTACATACCCCTCAATAGGTATGAGGATAGACATGGGTAGCCTTAAGATGTTAAACCTGTGGCTAAATTATAAAGCACATACCTAAAAAATCTTCTCAGGCCCTGGACAAAATATCCATAGTGGGAATTTTATCACTTTGTGCTGATAAGGAAATCAGAGCCTTCTGCTTTTGACCTGGAGTCAACAGCTGCTGTTGTATAGCTGAGGAAAAGCCTGACTAGCTCTAATTTCCATTTTCATCCCTTCTTTAATCCCTGTTAAAGACAATGGAGACACTATATTCTTGGAGGACAAAAATTCCATTGTCCTTCAGCTATATCAGTTTCAGAATTTCTCTGCCTTTCTAACTTATTAATATCAAACGAAGAAAAGGTTAATTAATACAGGACCCAGAAGTACAGGGTGCTCCAGAACGCCCTTCTTTTATCCTGTCATGCAAATACTCTACAAGAACAGGAATGGTATAAAGCTATTTACATGAGCCCTATGCTTGGCTCAGAAATTACCTATAGAAGAAGGTCTTTTCAAGGAGCAGTGCCCATTCCCTCTAAGGCCCCTTGATGTTTTCTGGGAACCAGCTCCACTTGGTTACATTCAACCTTGTTAAAAGGACTGCATTCAAACAAAGGGGAGCTAATCTAGGTTTCTCAACAAGACTAAAAATGAAAGCAATCACTGGCTTTTCAAAACTTGCAATGGTCTTGGCTGGATATGCTCACCTTGTAATTGTATTTTCCCCAAGAGCCTTTCTCCCAAATAAGAGGTTGGGATGCTATTGTAATGTCAAATCTGACTCACTGTTACAGTTGCTATTTAAAAGTTAGCAGCTGTAATTAGGTAAGAATTTTGAAGCTGCAGTGTTGTATTGTCAGTTGTAACAGCTTTTAATTATCTTATATTTTTCTTTAAAGTGATCAGCTTTGCTGAAGTTGAATGTGCTTTTATCATTTTTGCTCTGGAAATGAGCTGACACATTTAATATAATTTAGATAGAAATACTGTTGCTGCAGAAAACAATTGGAATCTATGAACTTTTTAAAGGATTTTGAACACAGGAGACAGCCATAGTGCTTAGAGGGATTTTGCCATCATCCAATTAAAATGTTCCTCCATTCTTTCTAATACCATTCTATCTGGTCTTATAATGCGTAAGACTAATTACATTAGCCCACAGAGGCTTGCATGGCTAATGCTATTGGCCATCTCCTCAAATAGAAGAATTATAAATGATTAAACACTTTGCACATAATATGAGTGTTCCTGCTGCAGGACTCGATGTGAGACATGGATACACTGCCATTTTCACACTGCTCACAGCAGAGAATGGAGCTCAGAGGAGGTGCCAGTGTTGAAACTGTAACAGCCAATTCCATTGTCCCTCCAGCTTCCTACGGTCTGTAAGGAAAGCAAACCCTTTTGTTTGTTTCTACTCTGGACTTATGCTGAGGATGGAAAGAATAAAGGCAGAGCCTTATAGAGTAGTCTTATAATAGGTCATGCCTTGTTATGCGTGACTTTGCTCCCTTCGAGTCCCTTCACTCATATCAGGAATCAAATTAATATTCCAGGGAGGGATCCTGAATGTTAAGGAGCTGAAAGAATGCAGTTGGTGCAGGGTCTAGTCGTGAGGAAGAGGCTGGGTGAGCAGACTCCTGTGGCATACAGTGGCCCAGAGATGCAGCTAAAGCAATGCTGCACAGTATTGTCATTTTTGGCAGGCAGTGTCCTTGTCAATATTCATGAGCACTCAGCTGAGTGAGAGAACCTGTCACCCAAGGCATGTTACACATTGATGACAACAACCAGTCACAGGTCCTCTACCCTAACATGTACTTAGATTAAGTTCATTTACAGTTGTCACTCTGAAAGAAGGAAAACTGTTCGGCAGGAAAGGACAAGCAGCATTGGTGGTGCAGCTGTTTTCAGAGCCAGCACTGATCCACTCTTTGGATCCTGGTTCATAATTGACTCCACAAGAGTGAAAATTCTGTCAGCTTCAGGATCTCCAACAAACCTGAAAATTAATCCTTATAAATCTCCTCTTATGTTGTCCCCATTAGAGACAATTTAGCCCATGACTGTTAGTTCAGGGATTCTCTCACTCCAGCATGTTGGTATTAGATTGAATTGTTTTGATAAATTCTAATTTCATATACTGTGACAATCCTATCCAACTGAAAATCCATCATGGGAGAGATTCGTGATCATGTCGTGATCTTGTTCATATTCTGTATTTTTAATTATCCCAGACTTTACTGGCTCTGTCATGCAGCCCCCAGATTCTTTGGGGTAGGGGCTATATAATGTTTCACTTGGGGGTTTTTGTGCTGTTATTAATATTTGAGGAGGTATCACAAAAGCCTTTGGAATCACAAAATGAGGAGTAATCAGGCAAGCAGGTATGGATGGCTGTCCTTTATTCTCCTAATACTTGACTAATATATATCAAGAGATGGGTGATAAGACTCAAATGTTTCAGAAAGGATAAGACCTCCTCACTGTGAAACTCCAAAAAGCTCACAAAATGCTACAGGAGAATTCTACTGTGAATCTGAACATTAGAATTGAAATTTGGCAAATGGGAGCTTTCATTTGTCACAGAAGAAAAGATAATTTTCTTTCAAATACATTTAGAATTTACTTCCTGTTCCATGCAGGTCTAACACCTTGCAGGGTTGGCTTGTTTGGTTGGTTTTCTATATATAAGTGCCCATCAAGCTAAGTCTTATTAGTAGTAAATGCAGTGCAATATAAATGGTGTTGGATGGTATTGAACAGTTCTGTGGTCACAGTCACCTACAATGTGTTCAATATCTTGGGAAAGAAAATCTCTAACTGTTCCCTTGAGCAGGTTTGTAAGTTGTGGGCATGTTCTCTTATCTTTTGTTTTAATGCTCAAAGGAAGTTTATTTCACTAAAAGCTTTTCATTATTTCTTTTCCATATAAGCACTGTATATAAACACACATATCTGTACATGCGTAAGTCCTAAATAAATTTAGAAATTGAACCAGTGGGTTCAGGATATTTTGCTTTCCAGGGTAAATAGCTTTTTGAAAAAATATTTAACTTCAGCCTTAAGAGCACTGGATGAGATATGCAGCACTGGATACACATCCCAGTGCTGTGGGAACCGAAATCCCACTGACCTTCAGCGCTACCAAAATGCATGGTTCTGACTAAACCATTTGTGATCTTACTTTCATGCAGATATGTCAGATTAGGATATTTGAAATTTAGTCTGTAGAATGTGAATGCAAAACTGTTTTCAGCATCTTCTGATCCCTTTGGACATAGCCTTTCCACAGGCTTAAAATCTCACTATTCCAAGGAAAGCACTAAGGGTAATTTAAGTGGGAGTGAAGAAAGAAGTAGTCTTTTTCACTTTGAGGGACTATTGCCTGCTTCTTGAGATTATTGAATTTTCATTCCAGTGTAGAGAAAAGCAGTATATTGCCAAGATGAAACAGAAAGCTTAATAGGCACTATAACTCTTGATATTTATAGAAACTTTGCTGACAATCTTAAAAGACACTGGACTCTAAAATACTGACACAAATGAATTGGGAAGAAATACCTCTTGCAATGGTACTACCAGATGTGTCATTTAAATTCAAAATACTACATTACTGTTAATTTTATTAGATAAAAATAGAAATTACTTGTGTTGAAGAAGAATAGAAAGTCCCAGAATTTTAGAACATCCTGAGTTGGAAGGGACCTACAAGGATCACCCCATCCAGCTGGCCCTGCCCGGGACCATCCCAACCATCCCACCATGTGCCTGAGAGTGTTGTCCAAACGCTCCTGTGCTCTCTGAGGCTTGGGACTGTGACCACCAGCCTTTGGGGGAAGAACCTTTTCATAGAAAAAGACCAGTATTTATTTTTTCAGCAACAGACTGAAATAATTGAAGTCTTAAAAGTAGCTGGAAGACCTACAAAATGAATTTTCAAAGAAAAGAATTTTAACTTTCTTATCAAGACAAAGGTCTGTATCTATTCCACATTTCAAATTGTTACAGGAAATTGTCACAATTCTGCTCAGGGGCAGGAGGGGACTTGTATATTATTTTAGCAGTGTGGTTTGATATCCAGCTGACTGAGTGCTGTTCCTTCTTGCTGAACACTTCAGGTCATTACAGAGTACTTGTTATTGTTAGGCACTAGGTGGCCTGCTTGCTAAAACATCGTAATGAAGGCTTACACAGACAATTTGCAAAAGCACTGCGTGAAAAATAAGGAAATAAAAATGCATCTGTAATTTCTAATAGAGGATGATGATGCATTTAAACTATCCCATGCAAAGTAACAAACAGCTGGAAATCTGCAGGTGGTGCAACCTCCTAAAACCAACTGAGCACACAATTGTTCTGCCCTTGTCTTGCAGACAATATTTAGATAAAAGATCAAAGTTTCCCACTGAAAGATGGGCTAACCTGTATATTCTCTAAATCATAAGCTCTCAGTTCTCTTGAGGGAGGGTAAAAACTGGCAAGTACAATATAGCAGGGAGCATTTGTTTTAGTGCCTTAATGGTTTAATGTATCATGCTCAGAAACATGGAAAGGGTCAGTATTACTTATAGTTTCTAAGAAGCAAAGGCAACAGCTGCTGTTGCAGGAGTTGGTTGGACACATGCCCTCGATCTGAGCTACAGAAAACAATCATTAGGAACAGTAGGCACAACAACACCTTGCTGGCTTTTTCCTTGGTGGTGCTTTGGTTTGGTTTGCAGTGACTGAAGGCAAGACATGACCTGTGGTCATTGAGGATTGCAGCCTGGGTCCTGTGCCAGCACAAAACCCATGTTAAACTGTGCTTTTCAGCAGTTTCAATGTCTTCATTTGCTGCTCTTTGACTCTCGTTAGTGTCAGTAGAAGGAAATGTGTGGGGATTTGAGGTTGTACTCAGTTTGAGCTTTTGGGCATTGAATTTAAAGATAGTATCAATTTTATTTATTTAAGACAGAATGAAATATTCGTTTCAATAACAAGCCTTCATTAGAATAGTTTTGCTGTTGAATGAAATGGCTAAAATTATTAACCATGGAATTTTTTCAATATGATTATTGACCTTTTTTATTTCAGGTCAAATGCAAGACTAATGAGATGGCTGAGATTGCAGTGACTATTTTATCTACCATTGATAGAATTCTGAAATATTAGTAGTCAAAAGGAGTGCAGATCTTTTACTGTTCTGCAGAGATGTTTCTGAACCAAGGCATGGAACATCATCTGCATTCCAGGCAACATTATTTCAGTCATCAGCTTGGAAATTTGTCTTGCAGATATTTTTCAAGTGAATTCCCCTAATGTCTCTGTTACAAACCAAATAAATGAACAAACAAGAGAAAGCCCCATTGCACCAATTTCTGATTGTACAGAAAAGGGCATTGTGTGGCTCATGTAATTACTTGTTTTGTTTTCTCCTGAAATAATATGAATTTAAACAATGGGTTGAGATAACTGATCATATTTTTCTAGGACAGGAAAGATATTTCAACCTGATATTTGTGTGCTTTAATCTGGCTAAGAGCAGAACACACCAGCAAACATATGGCAAAATATAGTGTATACCATGAAAACACCTGTTTATTTATGCATTTTCTCCAAGAAAACATTGCATCCCAATAAAAGAGGAAGTGTAAGAACTTGTGGTTTTGTGATTTGATCAGAAAGTGTATTTCTCCATAGTCCAGCCAAGTCTGAGCATGAATCTCTTGAATTGATTTTAAAGAAACCAGACTTGGCAATATCCCTCAGGTTACAGAGAACAATTCTCCATTTAAAACAGTGCAGATCCATCCACACTGTGCACTGAGGAATAATATGCCTCCTCAAAGTCTGCCAAAAAAAGAAAAAAATCTGTGATACGTGGCACACACACACACACACAAAAATATCCTGTCACTAATGCTTGTAGCAGAAGCAGTGAAGAAATTACTGATGCACAGGGAAACATCACTGTGAGACAGATTGCCTCTAGGAATTCATCATGTCTGGCTATGAGAAAATAGATGGAACAAACTGCATCTTGTAAAATACAGAGCAATTTTATTAGGCAAGTAGACCTGCAAACTTAAGGCACTGGTTTTATATGGTTTGTTTCAAAAAAAAATCAAAATATATTACTTTACAGTAGCAAACATCATCAAGTCCCAGGGAAGTATTCCATAATCCTGTTAAACTGATTTTGTTCCTAGTCATTATGTTGCAGTAGGAATTGTGGCTGCTTTTCAGTTCCACAACACTTTGACACTTCCAGTTTCCATACCAGAAGAGAACTTTGTCCTATGGAAATCCACTGAGTGCCCTGAATCCACACCTCATACAGCACACCTGCAATGCTGATAGATTCTGGTGACATCTTTTTTAGTGGAAAACATCAGGAGTTCTGACCAACAGCTACATTATCAACTGCTAAAGATTTGAAATGTTATTATTTTCTCTTAATTTAATCACCAATCAGCATTTCTACTTCTTATACCAGTAATTGATGGAGCAGTTAATCTTATCACTGTTGTTTTCCACCTTGTGAAACAACATATAATCATGTCCTTGTGCCAGTTGTGCTGATCTTGCTTAATACATTTGAAACAACCTCTGCCTAGAAGGAAAAACATCCATTTTATTGGCAGGTCTTAGATTTGGAGCCATATTTAGCTGATGTAAAGAGCAGTCTATCTGATGTGTTTGCATGACATTTCTATTACAACCCTAATACAAATGTCTAATTTCCAGAAATAACCAGAATGTCTCAGGTCATCTTTAGTTGACTGAAACAGGCAGAGTCACCAAAAGGTGCAGTGTGATAAAACTTACAAATGATACAGCATTTATTGTAATCCCATGTTATTCAAAGATTCTCTGAGTTGTAATTATTTCAGCTAAGAGTCAGGTATGTGTTTTGTGGGATTTTTTGGTAACCTTTTCTGGCTTTCTTACATCTAAATAATAAGCTGCTATCCAGTGGTGAAGTCACTTCATTTATATGCAAAATTAGTTTTTTTCACTTGGGTTTGTGGAGTAAGGACATGACTTTTATACAAAAGAGAGGAAGAAGAATATACATCTATTTGAAACTTTAATCATTGTTCACACTACTCCTTTAAGATTTTTCTCATTTAAATTCTTCCTTTCACAAACTAATATATGATTTTCTTGGAAACTGTTCTGTGTAGTGTACCAGTAATGCTAAAATGCATTATGGCCCCATGATATTGTGTGGGAAAATGTTTCCATATGACTTTTAAAACCTTTTCCATGAACATGAGGACCTACAGGACTTTGATATAGAGATGAAGCTGTTCATCCTGTTGCATGATGTCCGAAGAAAGAGAATGGATGGCAAATAATATCCCAAATATCCCAAACTTTATGGTTCTAGGCAAAACTAAAAATCAGGTTTTCTGAGCTCCAGTTAAGCAACATCTGTACCACAACAGGCTTCAAGAGCACAGCTTGTTTTGATCTGGCCTGACAGGGGTGAGGTGGCCTCAGGCTGCCCCTGGCAGGGAGCAAGTCCTGTCACAAGGAATGGCTGAAGATGTTGAATATCTCTTTGTGTTCAGGCAACAAAAAAGAAAGGGTTTTCCAAGAAAGTTCCTTAGGGTCTGGAGGAGTGAGAAGCCGTCAGGTTGCTGGGCTCAGAGCAGGGCATTTGCTCGTCACCGATTTTGGTTTGTCTTCTGCTATAACTTATCTTCAGGTGCTTCTGTTCTGCCCTTGGAAGAGCCTTCCTGTCCAGTCATCTTCTCTTCGGAGTGTCATGTTGCATTCTGCCATGTTTAATTCATGCAGGCTATTTGGAGAGGGCCAGTTAGCTCCAAAATGTGTTGATTGCTTCCCTGCTCTGGGCCCATCCATAAATAATGAGCAAATTCCTTCCAAGATGTGCAATTAGTTCTCAAGCTCAGGCTACTCTTAGAGAGTCCAGAGTTGAATTTATGATTTATGAAGATGCCTTCTTACAGAAGGTATCGTATGAGAACTTTGGACAGACATGGTGATGTGGCTATTAATTGGTGAGATACATGTAAAGTTATAGAAATTATCTTTTCTGATGTATTTCATATTTTAAACTCTTGATTAGTACCTTTTAATTTGAATCTCATTTACATGTAAGCTATCTTTAAGAAGAAGAGAAAAATCCCATATGAAAATGAGTAGCTATGCAACTACTGGATGAAAAACCTACTGTTTCTTTGGGTATGCTAAGACAAGGAGAAACTGATGAAAGTATAAAACTTAAGGCAGTTTAAAAATAAATGTATAGAAAACTACAGGTCTGGTATCATTTAACGACTAATATATGTATTCTGACACTCAGGAGAAATATATTTTCCCTTCAGAAACTAGATGGAACTAGTGCAAAATTCTGGATATCTTGAGTTTAACAAGAATTACAGAAGATATATATATTATTTTTTTTCCAGCTTTAAAGGAGAAGTGTAAGGGACTGCAGTCACCTCATGCCTGTGTTTGGAACTGGAGGGGGGTTGGAAGAAGGCAGATGATTTCTGCTACTCTAGAACATGTAGAATGTGTATTGCTGGACTGCAGGCACAACTGAGAGCAGGTAATAGAGAATATAACATTCAGCTGTGTGCAGTATCCTTAGCCTGATCCATAAATACTTGAATTGTTTAGGACACACAGTGAAATATGGGTTTTTTACTAGTCAGTAATGAAAGTTATTAACTGGCAGTGAGGCACTAAAGCAAAATGCATTATGTGTGAAACAGGTGATCTTGACAATTGCCATTTCAAAGGGTTTGACATAAATTACTAAAGTCAGATTTACTTCCATTTTTAAATAAACAAAATGTGTTTTATCTTGGAGTATATCCAACAATCACACGTGTGGTTTCACATACTTTCTTGTTGTGATACTGTGTCTCCTGCCAGGCGTTCATGGATGACTTTCCTTTTAGTTTGTTTTAGCAGAGATTTAATTTTCAGACTTTCAAGCACCAAAACTAGAGCAATTTTCCCTTGATTTGTAAAATATATTCATGTAATGGAAACACAAAAATAAAAAGCAAAGAAAATTACATTATGAATCATACCATGAATAAGTTGATTTTGTGTCACGTTTTTAAAAGTCAGCCATTGAATTTTAGTGAATACATATTTGAATTTATAGAGGAATGTTGTGTTAACTTTGGAATTATAACAGTTTGCAGCTTTATAGGGGGCTTGTGTATTGAGTTTGGTTTGATGTTTTTGGGATTTTTACTCCATTTTTAATTTTTTTTCTGTTTATTCAGATATCCCAGTATTTCTTTCTAAGAAAATGGAAATGACCATGCTTAGAGAGATCTTCACCTTTTTTGCCCCCAAGATTTCTGTCCTCAACCTTTAGCTTTTATGCAGCTCTGGTGCAAAAATGTTTCACTGCTAAAATCAGGATTATTTCCTACTGGAACTGATGTATAAATACATTTGACACTGCATATCTCACAGATCTCTGAAATAGGTTACAAGATATTTTTAAAAGATTTGCTGAGTGGCTCCTAGATGTGTTTTCCCAAAGGTGGACTGTACTTACTATTCCAGTAAAAAAAGAAACTTCAGCTTTAAAGGGATTAATTTGCAACAATTAAAACAAATGACTCTTTATACCATATATCAGTGTGATTGGGTTTCATTTGTTCTTTCAGCATGCTCACTGCCTGTTGTGTATTTATAGTTCTGTTCACTGGCTCCAGCGTCTCCATACAAGTTTTAATAAACACCCTTCCTATCAGTTGCAGATTAATATCAGGAATATAAAATTCTGTTTCAGTAAGAAGTTATCAATTGCTTGTTTTCCACACTGTTGCTGCTTCTTCCCGTGGCTGCAAGGACCTGTCTTTTGGTCATTAACTTGTTATTTCCTCAAGTGAAGAGCATTTCTTACCCTTGTGATGGAAAAGTAATAAAAACTCCTTAAAATACTCTTTTTTTAAAGCAGTGAAGACCCTGGGTCAGGAAAGTCTGCAACTATAAGCAAGTTGTGGCTCACGCTTTCTTAATTCTTTTGTTGACTTAAATGGATGTGGGGTGATGTTTTCTCCTGGTGATAAGAATTTCCAGTTTCATTTTGTTCATCACAGAAAAAAAAATCAAATTAAAGAAACCTCATTGAAGTCAGTACCATCACGCTAATAAAAAATAGATCAAAGAATAAATCAGTCCCTTAGTGGATTTAGAGTAAAATCATATGAGGGAATGAATTTGAAAGCCTTGATAATATAACAAATTGTCTGTTTCTCTTTGAGGTAGGTCTTTTTCTTTGAATATGATAATGAATATCCTATGTAGGGAGTGGATCCTGTGGATAAATATTGATGCCTGCAAAATAATTTAGATTTGAAACACTATAGAGTGTGAAAATGAGTTCAGCTTGTTTGTTAACTTTTGTGCCCAGCCTTAAAAAAATAAGGGGGATTCTTGTCAGGCAACAGCTTTGTCATCTTCTTATTGTTGTCAAAACCAGGAAGAAATATCTGTGGAGTCTCTTTCTTTTCAAAAATATTATTCAGAAATATCTGTATTGGCTGACAGATGGAACCCATATCATGGGGATCTTTTGCTCTGAGAAACACCATTTTAGTACAGGGATTTAAATACTGCTGTTCAAGGAGCCCATGGTGGATTAGCAGCAAATGAAAAGGAAATTATATTGAAAAAGTGTGGTCTCCTAGTTAAATTTGTCCAAGTAATTAAAATAGGTTCAGGAATATGAAGATAAGAATGGGAGTGATATATTCAGAATTACTTCTCTACTATGATTTCAATAATTGGATATTGATGTAGATTTGGACTTCACTATAATATTCCGAATTTATTAAATACGATACTTTTTTTAAAAATTGATAGAGTAATTACAAATTGTTATCAGAGATTAATTGTTCCTGCTCTAAGTCAAATCTGAGCCCAGGTACTTCTTAATCTGAGCTGGACACCTGAACTCTTTACCCCATTTACTACTTTTCTGTGATCCTCTTAAGGAAGAAATAAGCAGCCCTGTAATGAGCCAGGGACTCAGGTGGGACCAGATGGAGCCTCGTGTCGAAGGAGCAGATTTAGATCTGCCTTCACATCCTGCTGCATTAGGTGCTTGCAGCTTTTCTGTTCTCTCTGCTTTTCAAGGTGTGATTTGACAGCTGCTAAATGAAGGTAATAATGAACAGTGGTAATATTTAATTGACACCATTAATAATTGGTACATTGGACAAAATCAGATATGTTTAAGTGCACAGACAGGCAGATGAAAGAGAGCAAGTTTCACTTCTTTTTCTTTCCCCTCCTACCCTCCATCTTGTCCATCTGGGCCATTTGCCTTCCTAGTTGGGAAGTCAGCAGCACAGACATCAATGCATTCTTTTGAAAGCTGGGAAAATGGCTTGGCAAGCCTAATGGTACCTTCTGTTAATCAATTTTATTTGTTCCTAATTTTTTTTTGCCGCCTTAAAAGTGTGAGTGAGTGCTGGAACTTAGGAAAGGTCCCTTAGAATTGGACTGCCCTCTTTAGCCTTCTGTACTTTCTCTCCCCTCTGTGCTCAGGCTGAAATACTCTGATTTCATAAATGGCTTTCAGGATGATGCTGCCTTGCTAGAAAGTACCTCGTGCTCTTTTCCTTTGCATTGCTGTTGCCATAGTATTGCTGTCAGTGCTATGGCACAAATGACAGGCAACATACAGCTATGACTATATAAATAGGTTTCTGTAAGAACAGCACTTAAGATATTCTACTGTATATCTAAGCAGAGAACTTAAGTCATGTTGGGTGGTTTTTTCCTTCTTAAAGGCCTACAGCTCTAGAACTGTTTCTAAAGGCTAAAAACTGTTCCTAGAAGTGTTTAGAAAGGTAAAAACCACTAAAAAATAGTATATTCTACGGAAGTTCAAGAATTGTAAGCCATTACTGGTTGGTTTTTCCTGTCAAAAATCCTAACACTACATGTCCACGTGTCTATATGTCTATCCTCACACTACTTATATGTCTATACCCTTTTGCCATCCAGGAAAATCTGTGGCAGTAAAAGGCACTACAAAAAGCCATGTTAGCATTTATCTGAAGTGGTTTATAAAAGTGTTCTGCAATTTTCATGGTTCAAAGTATTTTCTTTACTATGACAAAAATGATTTTAATAGACTGGTTCAAACTTTGTTTAATTAAAAAAGTAAATAAAAGTAAGCACAGCAATGTAATGCGAAGTTCCACCCTGTAGTTTTTCTGGCAAAACTCTTTGAGTCATGCTGTTGTCATTTTATAATCCCTGGAAAAGCCACTATGGTTAAAACTGGGGTTATAGGAACTCTTATCAGTTATTTTTAATATAAATTATCTTCTGGTGCAATCACAACTTTCAGAATTGATTCAGGGGAGTTTTTGATTAACTCTTTAGGCTGTTTCATCCTCATATTGCTTTGTAAAACTGGACAGATAAAACACAAACTCTTGAGTGTGGCTAAAACTCCCTGTATCTTCATAACTAGGGAGACAAGAGCAGTGTGACATTAATAATAACAGCCTTGTTAATAATCAAAATGGTTTTTTATAGCATAAGGTTATTTATTTGGAACATTTATATACCTGAGTGTACAATATTTTTATATTATTATAATTTATAAGCAATACTTGCATCAATATTGTCCCAGAGGAATTTGGGATAGGAACTGGAATTTGGTTTACATTTATGATTGTTGGGTTTTGTTTACTTCCTCCCCTTAGAAATTAAACTGTAAGTTTAAAATACTACTCTGTAAATATCAGGGTGTGAAGGGTTTTTTACCCGTTTTGTTATTTTTCAGTTTAACATGTAATAGAGAAGGAGATAGTGCTTTCAGTATGCACAGAACGTGCAACCATTCTGAAATTTTGTTTTCAGGGCAATATTTAAATATCAGCCCTTCCTTGTAACTTACACACCTCTGTGTTTTGCATGGGAAACAATGTAAATATGTTTATTTTAATAACAGTGGGCACAGAGATGTGCTTTCCTGAAATAAGAGCTCTCTGCAGGTGGAATGTACCTGGGCCATTACTTCAGTGGGGGGACAATTGCTGGACATGTATTTAAAGAACTATAAGGCAGTTAATAAATAACATCATAATAGTCAAACTAATATTCTTGTACAACAGCACCATAGTTATTTCATTAAACTCCTGCTGCTACCTTGGCGTTACCAGCCATGCTAATCAGCAGCTGCTGATGACTGCCTTATTTGCATATGCAGAGTGTACCATTGTAATGGATTTATAAAGTGGCTGTTGATCCTGCCCTGTCCCCTCCCTCGTGGAGCCCGGGTAGTGCTGCACTGCATTTGTGCACTCTGAGCTCCCACCGTGCTGCAGATCCATCAGTGAGTCCCTGAAATGCTGCAGGTGATGCACTGGCTGCACCTCAGAAACTGCACGCCCAGAGCTCCTCTCTGTCAGCAATCTCCTCCAGGTTAATTGAATTATTCCATGAGCAATGCCTTTTTTCTTCAGTGAAGACTTGCAGCATTGGATTTTTGCTTCATGTTTGCGCCTTTTGTACAACCATAAAGCCAGAAAATGCTCTCCAGTTAAATCGTGCTGACGTGGAAAGATACACCTTGCAGATCTGGTTGGAATGTTCTTTATCTCTTACTTACTCCCAGTGAAAAGCAGCTCACAGTGTTTAAATGGAATAGAAATATTAATTGTTCCTAATCTATTTCACTGCAAAATCAAATGTTTTCATTCAAATTACCCTGAAAGTGGCACTGCTGAAACTCTAACTAAGGGGTGAAGGCAATTACTGGCTTCAGTAATTTCTTCAACTGCTGCAACTTGAGCTGCAGGAGTAAATCAATCTATGCTATGACAGGGAGAATAAAATGAGAAAAGACAGGAAACAAAATTACATTTTTACCTGTGTAATGAAAAGAATGTAGATGTGTTAGTACAGGTATATTTGAAACAGATGCTAAGCTAGTAGGAGCCAAGATTCCATTAACTAGAAAAATCACTTTACATGGAACTTGTGAACCTTACAAAAATGTTACCCAAGAAGATCCTGAATTCATTGTGGAATAGCAGAATTATGTAACGATTGGGCAAAGCAGAATATTCTATATGTGGAGTTCAGTAGTGTGATTTTTCTCTTCAAGGTTCTTGGCTGAAGTCTGTATGTAGATACATTGATGCCTGTATGTACCTGTATCCTCCCATTCTACTTCCATCTGTGTTGAGATACCCTCTTAGGAGGGAATACATTGTTATTCAGAAACCATGTTGAAAAATACAGAATTTCTGTCTGTGCAGTATAAATCTTTATCTCCCTTTAAAGGTATTGGCATCCCAGAGTATTTAGTTTATATATGGGTAGAAATTACCAAATTTAAAATGATATGAAATTTCTTACAGTTCACTAGACAGATTTCCACTCATTCTTGCCTGAGGTTCATCAGCCTCCATCTAGATAATGTTTGTCTTTCCAGTTTAAGTTCCTGAATTAAAAATATCCAGGTTTTTTTTTTTGTAGTTGTTAACAAACATTACATAATGTTGTCAGATCAAAACTTGGGGGAAAATTAAGGCAAGTGTTCTTGGGTTCCCATCTTTTAAACAAGAGGTATAAAAAGATCTGGTTCTCAGCAGATGGTTCTCGGAAACTTCTTTCCTACTTTTTCTTTGGAAACAAAACAAATTGAGGACAGTGTAGCAGAGGGATCAAAGGAAGGAGTTTTCCCAAGGAGCAAAGGAATATCTCATGCTGGAAATAGGGATTTCTGTACTTATTTCTTCATTCAGTCTGATTCGGTTCTAAGACTCTTTCCTCGGTGTTTAAGTAATATTTTCAAGTAAAAAAAAGTGCAATAAATTTTATATATTTTCATGAAGGATTAAGCCAAATGCCACTTTATTAATTGGGTTTTCAAACAGTTCAGGTGGTTTGCCATGGGATAGGTATGCCTGTTGTGTGTCTACCACTTTAAGGGCGTTTTGTTCTAGAACTTGTTAAGAATTTTTCTTTTCCTTTTCCCAGCTCCTCCTGGTGTTCTACACGAATCCTCATTAGTCATTCTGGAGATGGACTTGCTGTCTGGAACCTACCTCTTGGCAGTCTTGTTAGCCTGTATTGTATTCCAATCTGGCGCCCAGGAGAAGAATTACACCGTGCGGGAAGAACTGCCTGAAAATGTCCTCATTGGCAATTTGCTCAAGGATCTTAACCTGACGCTGGACCCAGACGTGCCCCTTTCCTCCCCACTGCAGTTCAAGCTCGTGTACAAGACTGGGGATGTGCCCCTGGTCAGGGTGGAGGAGAACACTGGGGAGATCTTCACAGCCGCAAACCGCATCGACCGGGAGAAGCTGTGTGCCGGCATCTTCAGTGAGAACCGCTGCTTCTACGAGGTGGAGGTCGCTGTTCTGCCTGATGAGGTTTTCAGACTGGTCAAGATCAGATTCCTAATAGAGGATATAAATGACAATGCCCCCCTTTTCCCCTCGACAGTGATTAACATCTCTATCCCTGAAAACACGGCCATTAATTCTCGCTATTCTGTCCCGTCCGCCATCGACCCGGATATCGGTGTGAATGGGATTCAGCACTATGAGCTCCTCAAGGTGGGTTTCTTCCCTTCTTTTGTGTTTCTCTCTGTGTCACTGTCTTCCCACAAAAGTTTCCAGTCCTCAGCACCCATTAGAATTCCAAAGCTGTGTGCCACAGTTGTGGTATGGTGCAGGTATGTCTGGAAATGTGATCTGTACCCCTGAGTGCCCTCTAGTGCACTGTACCTTCCCTTTGTGGAGAGCTATTTATGTGTGTGTATATCTGTGCATGATGAAACATCCACTCATGAGCTCTCTACCAGCATGCCAAGTGTTTGTACACTTTGGCTACCAGTTGTCTTAGACAAATAAAAGATGTGTTCTTATCACCACTAATGTGACAGTGCCAAGTGCAAGAGTATTTTGCATTGGTTTGTGTCTCCCATCTTTATGTAAACATTTTTTTTATGTCTCTTGCACAACTGCTTTATTTGAGCAGTAGAACTTCACCCAGAAGTTGATATGATGCTCATCTGTATATTGATGAGCTATTCCTGAATAAAAGAGTCCATTTGTCAAGGCAGCTTTGTAGTGTCTGAGCAGGGGCAAGTCCAAGATATGCAAGGACAGCAGTGCCAGTGCAGAATAGTCTTGTTTCTTTTACTCTTTCTAGCTAGGAGCAGAAGAACTGCAATTAAGGAACAAAAGAATAGCATATAACCATGTGGTGTTTCTATAAACAAGAGTGTGTGATTGCTAAATGGAGGATTACTTTCAATTGAGTTTGCTAAAATAGAGGGTTTGGAACAAGAAAGACACTTGTCCTAAAACTGTTAGGGGAAGCTGAAAATGCCTTCACTTCCCTTGATTTGGAATAAGGAATTATTTTGTGGTTTGGCTGCTCAGCAACCACTCTGACACTCATTAATGACCAGAAGAATACAGACTATATAGATCAATATGTTTCTTGACTGACTTGATAGCTGATATTCACATATATCAGAGCTTACTAACAATTTAGTAAAAATAAAGTGCTGCCTTATTTTTGCTCTTGGAACCTGGAGTAGTTGTGGGTACTAAGTAGTGACAAAGACATAAAAATCTCTTTCAGAAAACTGCATCCCACTGGGCATTTCTAGGTAGCTATCAAAAAAGTAAAAGAAAAAAAATAAAAATCCCACATGTGTCTGTCTGCTCTGTGTAGCCTAGGAATTTATGAGCTTGCTATACTGTTTGAGGTCTTTGCAATGAGCTCTTTAAAACCTTTCCTAGCTTATATGGAGAACAGGTATATCTGTGTGTGGGTTTTGTTGGTGGGGGTTTTTTACATAGTTAAGCAGAAGTATCCAGTAGGATGCAGTCTTATTTGGCATATGAAATGAGATCCTGAGGAACGAATAACAGCATATTAAATAAATAACAGTAGGAGTAGAAAATAATAAAAACCCCAGGGTTACAGACAAAACATGGCAAAATAATACCTGGTCTGAAGAGAGAAATGTTAGTTATCTGAGAGAAAAGTGCTGTTATTCTTGGAAAAGGGAAACTACAGAAAATGGCAAAATCAGGAGTCCTTGGGACTGAGCAACAGTTCAAATCACCACAATAGAAGTCTTGTTTTGTGAGTTTATTTTTGGACTGTGTATTCAGAAAGAGGATGTCACAGATCAACAGAGTGGTAGCACATTTGTGTCACACAAGTGGGAGCTCCTCAAAAATACAAGCTACAGCTCTACCAAAGGTAGTGTAGGGCAGAAGGTCTTGTCTAGAGGTGTAGTGTGAGATAGGATGATCTGCCAGAGAGCTGTTTTACCAAGAAATGTTCAAAGAACTTTCAAATACCAAATTATTTGATTTTTAATTAGGGGGGAAAAAACAAACAACAACAAAAACCAGTTACATGTTTATTCAAGTGTCTCTGAAAAACTGCTTTTGCAACATGATGGACAGAAAGGTGATGAGGTTAAACACACACTGGTATGGACTGGATGTTCTGAAATATTGTGCTACACATGCCACAGCCAAAATAATTTGTAAAATCACAGTCCTGTAGTCAGATCTTTAAATGAATTAATTGCTTCCCACTGACAGAGGGTAGATTTAAATTGGATATTAGGCAGAAGTCCTTCCCTCTGAGGGTGGGCAGGCCCTGGCACAGGTTGCCCACAGGAGCTGTGGCTACTCCTGGATCCCTGGAAGTGTCCAAGGCTTGGTTAGGACAGGGCTTGGAGGAGCCTGGGATACTGGAAGGTGTCCCTGCCCATGGCAGGGGGTGGAACAAGATGAGCTTTAAGGTCTTTTCCACTCAAACCATTCTATGATTCCATGATATATTCCCTCCAATCCTGGGAAAGATTAGGAAAATGGAAGGGAAGAGTGGTGGTACCTGAGAATTCTTTCCTGGGTAATCCTGAAATACAAAGAGGGAGAGTGACTGGGGCACAAGGATGCTGCTGTTTTTGCTGCCTTTCCTCCCCAAATGCTCTTTATGTGCCTTATCCACCCTGGGTTTTGGTGTATGCTCTGAAGATACTGATGTCTTCTGGCTTCTGATATGTGTTGACCTTTTCCTTCCTCCTGTAACCAGTGTAGAGAAACGTGGGGGAACTGCAGCACAGGGAGCTGTTGTGCCTTCTGAGCAGGATGAGTCTGGCAGGCTGACTGGCAGTGCTGTGGGGAATTTTGGGAATGCCCCTTCTGAAACCCATGGGCAGGGCAGCTTATTGGAGGTTGGCAGAGGGGAGAGAGATGATAAGATATGAACATCACTTCCAAGAAGCAGAAAAACTGATGCTCTGGTGTGTGTGCAGCATCAGAGTGGAATGTGTTCCTCTGTTTCAGAGAGAAAGTAATAGAAAATTGACAAGCTCTCCAATGAAAAGAAAGTTTTCTAGTTATACTTCAATTTTGAAAGAAATTTAGCTAAAATCTGCTTGTTGTCTGTGTGAAGCCAGGCCTGTTTTGCCAGAAGATGGAGATTTTTCCCATTACAATATCTAAAAAAGAAGAAACTTCTCACTACAAACTCAGCTGAATCGTTTATGGATTTTTAACACCTTTTCAGCAACCCCTAGGTCCTTGGGCAGGTACCAGTCCTGTGTTACAACATTTCCTCAGGTTGTTACACTTACCTTACTGCCCCTTTCAAAGGCTGTGGGAAATGTTGCATTTAGTTGTTGTATTCAGTTTCTTTTCTAAAGTAGATAAAAAAAGACAAAGTCTTTAAACTGTATGACAAACTTCCCTGTTATTTTAATATCCTGCCTATTTCTAAAAATACTTTTGGAACAGTAGAAGACAAAACTTTGTAAAAATATATATTCTTGTATTCTGGGTTCAGTGCTACACGGAAGCTCTGTAATGCAGGATTTGACTTATTTAAAACAAGAAGTGCTTTAATTATCACAGGAATTAGCACTTGGGTATTTTTGCCTGTTTGCATTATATCATAATGTACCTCAATAGAAAATAACTCCTTTATATGTAACTGATTTATGGTACTGCAACTTCCAAACTTTTCAGGTGTCTCTGATTCAACTGTCTGAAATGCAGGAACTCTAAAAAGGCAACAGTTTTACTGCTCATAAAAAAGGAGGGACAGTCATGCAAAGCATCTTGGTGTTATCCAAGGAAGTTGCTGTGCAAAGCATTATAAAATAATGTGTTTCTCTGCTGAGATGCCCCAAGCTGACCATGGAGAGGATGATATTAAGGTTTCACATGGTAAACACTGTTTCCTGTGACCAAGGGTAGGCGGGAGAATTTAGAGGTTATTTAACAACAAAAGAAAAGGCATTTAGAATGAGAATGAGCTCATTGGGCAGCAAAAGGGCATAACAGTGACAGTAGGGAAGGTAGAAGGGACAGTCAGACAGACAGTGAAGCAGTTCAGAGAAAAATGGCCAGATAGAAACCCAGTGATTTTTGTCTCAGCTGAGATAGCTGAGTACAAATGGGAAAGGGTAGGGGAAAGGACTTGGGCATTCAGAAACAGAAGTAGTATGTTAAAACAGTGGGGCACAAGGGCAAGTTTTAAATTGAAGCCTTAATAAACAGTGATTTCTGATTCAGGATGAAGCTACATATACTAATGTTCTGGATTAGCCCAGTAGGCAGGTAATCCCACAGGGCTTTGTTCACCCTTTCAGGGCACTCCCATTGTTTACAGACTGGTGTAAAATGAGCATTGTGCCTGGCAATACCACCACAGGGTTCGAAATACCTGCATGCTGTTGTTGATTGCACCATTTCTGTACACTTATATTTGAGTTCAAGGCAAGGTAATATTTACTATAACCTGATTAATATACTTAGAATTTCTAGATGTCACAGGTCTCTGCTTTGACTACTAAGATTGTAGTGTCTAAGATTTCTTTTTCTCTTAGATGTTAAAAAGGGGAGCTGGTTCAGAGCAGCTTTAGAGCAGATGTGCAGCTCAGAGTATTGTAATGGAGAGTCGTGTGTACTTCCAACAGGATTCATATAAGTGCATGTTCTAGTTAATATTTTATTATTGATTACTTAGCGTTTCTTGTCAAGTAGTGTATCATATGCACTAGAAGTTGCATAGAAGCAACAGGAACAGAGCATTTTGATTCTGTGAGCTGGTCTTTGGTACTAATAAATTGTTGCTTTAATCTGTAACAGTTTGGGGTGGAAATTAGATTGGTGTTACTGTTATAGTTCCATTTCTCTGACCTGTTACAGTAATTCTTCTGTATTTACCAATCAGGAAAAGCTGGTATGTTCCTTCTAGAATAATATAACAATCTTTTCGTGGTTGTCAGCTCATACCTCTGTAATCTGACAAAACAGACTCAGTCTCCCAACACCTCAGTCTTGCCTCTGCTGAAGGGAGTTACATCTTGCTACTGTAAAATCTTTATGATGTCTTTCAGTAGAAGATTTCCCCTTCTTTCTGATGCAGTTTATCCATTCCATGATCCATGGAAGGCGGAGATCACAAATCATCATTTTCCAGGCTGACTTTTGCACCTGGGTTATTTCTGAGTCTCCCAGTAGTTCTGGATCAAGTAACTCATGTCACTGTCAACATCAGGAATGGAAGATGTGTTTTACATAAAAAGAAATCCCTAGAGGTAGTTAAATTTACAGAATGAGACTAGATTTGTAGTTACATGAGAATCAGAAAGTCAGATTAATGAAGTCTGGGTTGACAATTATATTGTAAGCAGTGATACAAAGTTGAAAGCCAAAAGGAGAGCAAACAGAACTTTTCTGTGGCCTTCTGTGTTTAATGTTGCACCAAAACTACCTGAGAGCTCCAGTGCACAGACAAAAAGGGAGACAGAATGGTCAAGGTCCCTGCAAACTCAGTGCACAGTGACTTAGATCTTCTTAACACCACCAGATCAGCTTCACTCTCCCAAACACGAGCTGTTTGAACCTCTCATTTTCTGTCCTTTTTTATCCTTCAGGCCTTTCAGTGGGAGCTGAAGCATCAACCCTCAGTTCTGCTCTCAGCCCATGTTTGAATGAGGGAACATCCCAGAGCGAGTCATACTGGAATTAATGTGGATTAAACTAATGTGGATGATTCTTCTGGGTAGGCTTCAGCAGCTTGAGAGGACAGGGATATTGTCCCTTTAAGTAGGTCACAGAAAGCCTGGGGTGGTTGTTATCAACATCTGCATTCTGTGAAAAAACTGCCAAAATAGAGCCTTTTTTCTACATGTAAACATATATTTATTAATATTGTCAGGCCTTACTGAATATTGCAGTTAGACACTAAATATGATTAAGGAGTTACAACTTAATTTTGTTCCTGTTATCAAAAATTCATTGTAAATTAGTTGTAGCCCGCTAGTAGCAAAGTATTCTTACACTTTCTAATTTCTTTTTTATTAGCAACCCTTTCTAGTAACTGTGTAAAGGAAATATGGCTGAATAATATCAGATGGCTATTAATGATCCCAAGAATTTTCATTTGACAGACTTACATGTACTCTGGAAAACACATGATTTGGAGAGGAAATTTCTTGACTTCCTCATAAGACAAGGACAGTTTTCAGTATTTCTTTCTTGTCATTGGAGAAAAACTAGTCAGTCAGTGAGATTTCAAGGTTAATTGACACCAAAATAAAATTATGCTCGTATTGATGTTACAGGTAACAACAGTACTCAGATGTTTGGACCTAAAACTGAGAAGTAATGTTGAAAGGAATTCTAGCTCTTTCTCATTTTGTGGGCCAGTAGAGATGTGGAAGTTAGTAGATTTAGGGAGCTCAAAAATAGATTTAGAATTTTTTTTGCACTGAAGTTGCACTCCAGTCAAGCTCTAAGGTCACTCTCTAGTGCCTGTAATTTAATAGAGAGAGTTGGGCATGTTGTCTTTCCAAGGTAATTTTTAGCTGCCCTTTAGAAGAGAGAGGTTTTCTAGGACAGACAGGCTGTCTTTGGAATGATGCTGAGTACTTTTTTCCCAAGTTCACAGTGGCAGTGGGGAATAGGTCAGCACCAAAACATCTTTCCCTTCTTCTGTTGCTGACAGAAGATCAGTGTTTTGGTTAATGTTAACACAGCTTGATGTTTTTTTTTCACATGGATGGGTCCCTCTGCTGGTGTTTCCACTGGAGATGTGGTTAATTGCCATCTGAAGTGACAAGAATTTCAGCAGTCCCTTGAAGACTCACAAATCTCACTTGCTGAGATGGCCAACTTCACAGATAGATGCTGTTTGTGAAAACACCTTATTTTCTCTAATATGCATTTGTAGAGGTTGAAGTGCCAGTGCAGATTTCTGTTAAATCTTGAAGCATCTACCTTCCAAGTATTTGAGGACTTCTTAATTCTGTTTGGGTTTGGTTTTTTTTCTACTCATAAAGTAGAAATGTGCTGCACAGAGGGGCTGGATTTGAGGCTTAGTTTTCAGCTGCAGGGAAATGCAGGCATTAGTAGGAAGGCTCAATTCTGTGGAACACTGAGCCCCACGAGTGTAAAACTCTTCCCAGGTGTAGAAGACTCTTCACCTCCCAGCAGTTCAGCTCCCATGGTCCTTGGCACTGCTGTGCAGACTTTCAGATGCTCACTCTGTAAAGCTCTGGGTGGACTAAGAGACTTTTTGTTCTAGAAATCGGGGATCAGTTCTTTCAGGTGAAGACACAACAGTCCCAGAGTGAACTTCATAAGTGTCCTTTACACTAGAAATCAGTTCTTGGAAAGTAAATACATTTTCAGAAGTGAATCATGGTTTTTGTCACCCAGACAATACAGTGTCTGATAGGTACCATTAAATTTGGTAATAGCTTTGTTTCTGAACTTGTTTTTCCAACAACCCCTCCCTCTGCATTTTCTGTCTTGTTCTTACACATATGCCAACCTGCTTTACCTGCACAAATTGTAGTCCAGTGCCTTCCCATAAAAGGAACCTGTAGTGAGCCTGTCCTATGAAGACTCACCTGTGCACAGCAAGTACTTCATAAATACTTTAAAAAACTCATGAAATTACTTAGGGCAGGACATGTTTAGGTAACTCCTTATATTGTTCTTGAGATAAGAGAGATAAAAGTCTCTTAGTATTGTAGACTGTAAAGTTCTTAATGTTAAATAAATCAAATTAATATCAAAGATGTTCAGAATTTTCTTGTTACTGGTTCCCTTATGGCATAAAAGATTTGCTGAAATAATGAGGAGTAGTTCAAATAGAATGAAATAGAAAGGATAGCTTTCATTTTAGGTGAAAAGTAATTGACTCCCTGCCACCATTACTCTTGTCTAGGCCAGGTAGTTTAGGGGCCATGGATAATATTACATGAGCTGAAATAAACTATAGAATGACATAAAGAAATTTGAGGATCCTTATGGGAGCTAAGTGACACTTGAAAGTCTGGAGAACTTCCCCTGCAGGTATGTGCAAGGAACAAATAACTTTCATATTGATCGCTTTTTTTTTTCATTAGTAATTACAGGGAAACTTGGAAGGTGGGCTGAGAGAGAAATTATAAATATTTGTAGGTAGAATTCTTGTCCCTTACATTTGTCACTGTCCTTTGACATCTTGTGAAATATATTTGCATCTCACTGTTTTACAGGTACTTAAGTTTAGGAATATAAGAAATTAAAAATAAAATTTCCCTTTACTTAGTTTCCTTACCTCAGAATATTTTTATGTCACCTTTGCATCATAAGACTATTTTCATTATTTTGTGCTGTTGTTGCACATGAACTTTCTTACAAATCCTCCCCCCACACCTTTTATCCATTTTTCTTACGGCACAAAATATCAAAGAATATGATTCTTATGAGAAGATCTTGTAAGAGAATAAAAATCCTGCTCAGTAATAATTTGTCTAGAGAGAACTGGACAGACAAATGGTCAGCTGTGAACATTGTTTTGAAAAAGTCACTGGGGCTGAGCTTTAAAGGGGAAAAAGAGCTGATTTGCATTCTTCCAGCTGCCAGTGTCTCCAAGGAGCTAAAACTCTCCTCTGACTGGTGGGAGCGAGTCAAGAGTCAAGGTAATTGCCTCTTGTTGGTTGATACAAGGCTCCTTTAGGGTGGTTTGTGGCATTCTTGCTGTAAAACTGTCAGGTTCCCTTATCCTGACATCCCTTTGGGGATTCACTGAGGACTGGAGGAGAAAGTCTTGCTTCCAGGCACAGCGAGTTCAGTGAGTTAGGGCGAGGGACAACTTGGTGTATCTCTTTGCATTGGAGGCTCTGATTTTCACACTAGCTGTCATGAAACAATAATATAGAACTTAGCATGTTTCGGAGGGGAAGGGATGAGAGCCTCAAGCTGGAAGGCACAAATCTGTCAAGTGGAGAACTTCACTTCATCTATCTTAGATGAACATTATCTTTTGCTGACGTCCGGACGGATCAGTTTGCCAGTTAGCACAGATGTGGGGATGCTTTCTGAGCACAAAGGACTAAGGATTTGTTTGCACAGTCCTCTGGAAACCAAGTGTAGAGAAAAAAACAGCATTTGCCCAAAATATAGTGAGAAAACAATTGTCTCATTTATAAGGAAAGAAATCGCCAATTACAAGTCTATAATGCTCTGAACAGAAAACCATACTAAATATAAATGAAATTATGCCTTGGTTTGCATCTATGCATGATGATGGAACTGCAAATATATTTAATTTTTACAGCTGTCATTAGCTCTTCTCGTGACTACCTAATACCAAAAAATCAATAGATTCACAGTCTGAAGGGAAATGAATTTATCAGTGCTTTAGAGAAATAATTGCTTTTATCAGTTATAAAAGCAGTTCCGGATTGTTGTTTAATCCATACATGCAGTTTTTCAAATCAGAACCATCAGAGATGAATGTTATCTGTGAATGTTTCTCTTTGGCCCTTATTTTATCTTAATTTCAGACCTTTTATTTATAAATTATATTAGTGTATCTGCTTGGTCATCACCAATGTATCCAAGAGGATTTTTAACTTTTTTTGGTAATTTTCTTAGTTATTAAATAAGAACCTTATTATTAAAGTCAGCAATGGCTGTCACCATCCAAGAACAAAACATATTACATTTAAAGACCATTATTTTTTCAACCAAATTAGAAACAATTACCACAAGTTCTAAGAGAATATTAACTAGTCATACTCTGTAAAGAGTGAATAAAGAAAAGAAAAAAATTGGGTGATGTTAATTGCAAAACAGATTTTTCTTTTGTTCAACTCATTTTTCTAAGACCTCTTTTTTTGGGAGGGACGAAGATTCCCAATTTTTAAGTTATGTCTTGGAAATAGGAAAAGTAGTTTCAGTTTTTGCTGGGTTTAGTTGTCATAAAATACACAACTAAAATATTAAAGTAGCTTTTATGAAAATAATGTGTTCTTGATTTTGCCCTCGCTTTTAGCTTTGTAATATTGGATTTTACTGATAAAGATTTAAATAATCCTATCTAGTTTTACTCCATATACATAGGATATACTATTTTTCTTCCTTTCAAGAGGAATCACAGGGAGGACAAATAGGTAAATCCAAAGTTATATTCTTTTAGCTATCAAAGAATATATTTAAATTGAGTGTCAACTATGGATTGTGGCTCTTGACTGCATTAGTATGGTTATTTTCATTCCTGAAAGAAAGGTTTATTGCAAAGTAATTTATATTCTCTAACCCAGAAACATAATTGGGCTGAACACTTAAGTCCCATAGAGCTTTTGAAGCTGGGACATGCAGCAAAGAGCATTTCAGACAATTCTGAAGAAACAAAAAGAAACATTGGGAAAAGGAATGAATTCTGACTCATCAGCTGTCAGTATTGAAATACATTTTTCTCTCATTGTGCTGTAATTGCTGGCTCTATTAATGCGATGTGTATTCTTGCTTTGGTTATTGCTGATGTTCCAAAGTCGAATAATTGTAGTTTTTTCTCTGCTTTTTCAAGCAAATTGACATTTTTTTCCCCCTTCTCTTTTTCTTTTGAGTCAGGATGTTCCTCTGTGCTTTTCAGAATGGAATATTATATGGCTTTTGGAGAATGAATTTTCCTCTTCATTTTAACTCCAGCCATATAATTTTCATCCCCATTTCCATTAGGGATTTTTCAAAAAAAAGTTGCAGCATATTAAAAGGTATAAACAAAGGAGTAGCTTCTGTTTTGTTTCTCATTCTGTTTCCCATCTATTATAAAAAAAAAGTATTTTGACACTTTTATTTTGAATTGACCTTTCTTTGGAAACCCAACAAATATTATGAATACCATAATTTGGAAGTCAGTCTTCAAAACAGATCCTAAGAGACTGATAGAACTTTCCTGCCTTCCACCAGCCTTGCACACCTTTTATTGTTTTACATAAATGAAGTATTAATCCAAGATGAACATCCAAGATACTTGCTATGCTTGGGAGAAAAAGATCTTCATGTGTTTTAACATCGGCTCTTGATGACTTTTATGTTTCTTTTTATTATTCAGATTTGGAAATGCAGCTTGTTAAGACTCCATCCCTTTGCTGTACACCTTCACAGATCATCTTGGCTGGACTTTTCAGTCTTTCCTTCTCTCTGCTTTCAAAGTCTGCAGCTTCTTCAGGAGGGGCAGAGGAGGGGCAGGCACTGGTCTGTGCTTGGTGGGGACGAGGGACAGCACCCAGGGAATTGGGTATCACTGCAAGGTTCTTCCCCCAGAGGGTGGTGGGCACTGCCCAGGCTCCCCAGGGCAGTGGGCACAGCCCCAAGGCTGCCAGAGCTCCAGGAGTTTGGACAATGCCCTGAGGGACAGGGTGGGATTGTCGGGGTGTCTGTGCAGGACCAGGACTTGGACTGGATGATCCTTGAGGGTCCCTGCTAAGAACTAAACATGGACAGCAACAGAGCTGATTTTATTCCTGTGTCAGTTTTTGCTTTCAAAGTTGCTCATGGGGATGGGGTCCTGAGAATGCAAAGACATTTGCATTTCAATCAGAATGGCGAGAAAAATAAACATTGTTCAAAAGGAATTTGTTCAGAGATTCTGATTGCAGAAAGATCACAAACCACTCCAGTGGCCTGTCTCCTAGTCTTGTGGTATGTGGATGGCAGGATGGTTATTTGAAATGTTTATGATGGCTAGAAAAGATCAGGTTTATCATTGTTCTTTGTGCTAACCTTTGGAAGAATAAATGAGCAATCTGAATATAAATATTTTGTTATTTAGGGCCGTGCTGTATGACAAATAGTGGTGTCAGTTGACTTGAAATCCTGGTCTCACTTTGTAATGGTATTTAAAGCAGCATTATTTGTGCCTTTGCCTTGTTTTCTGTAACACACACTCTGTGCTCTGGTGATGTGATCTGTGAGGGCCACTGAGCTGTGAGATTTGGCTCATTGGGTTTTTGTTCCTGGCCTGCAGAGTGTTGAGAATGAGTCACTTCTGCTCCCCCTGCCTCACTTTCCTGACACTTGTGATGGGAGTGAGACTCACTTGACCCAGGAATGGCCTTGCTGGTGCCAATGAATTTCAGCTAATCTTGTATCCTGTCTCTTTATACCTTTGGTATCGGATACTTGGGACACATTGGAGGAACAGCACAAGCATCTTTGCCCAAGCTATTCCTGAGCTTCTGCCAGCTTGAGGCTCACAGAATTCTTGCCCAGCAGTGGTAGTTCTGATATTCATATTTGGATTTTTTCATATGTGTAGTTTCCCCAGTGGTATTTTGAACCTATTTTTTAAAAATTGTAAATTGAAAAATTTGAGTGTTCAGAATATTGTTAAAGTATTAGAAACTCCATAGTGCAATGAGCACGTATTTTAACTTCTGTTTATGTCATCTACTGTTATACTCTGAGAACAGCCCTGTCCTTGAAACATAGTTTTGGATATAGTGGTAAGGGAATTAAACTTTATTATTTTGCTTAAAAATGTATATAGTTTTTGTAGGCTGATGGAGGAGATCCAGGGGACTGGAAGAAATGCTAAAACCACCAGTCTCCTCACTGTGGGAATATTCAGGTAATACTAAAAGAGTTCCTACAAAAAGGAGTGAAACCTTGTGGAAACTATTTTGAATATTAGTTTGAACTTCAGCTATATGTTTGTCACAACATAGCTTATGCTTCAGGCCACTGAATTTCACAAGCAAAGTAACAAAGAAAATTTCCTTTTATTACTTATTGCCTCTAACAAAGACCTGACTAACAGTTATGCACAGTGGCTTTTTTTCCCTCCTTTATTATTTCTTTTTTTCTTTGTATACTTGTGGTTGAACAAGTTTATCCATCAGAAAAGGTTTCAGGGAAGTAACTTACATTTTGCTGACTGGGAATTTCTGGCATGATTTGCATTTGAAATCTTCCTGATCACTATAGATCAGAAGAGAGAAGTCCACGTTGGAGGGCTGTGTCCTCCCTGGACCTGCAGTCACTGAAAACTCAGGAATGTGTTACTACACATATTACTGGGAATGATGGGTTGGCTTTTCCTGCTGGGCAGCTGTTGGAACTAATCAGATTGTGCCTAAGAGCATAATAAGGAAAAACTTTAATAATGCTTAACCCTCTTGGAAGCTCTGTCGCTTCAGCTGGCACGGTCGCTGTCGCTCATTTAGGTGAGCTTTGCTGTTTGGTTAAAAGCCATAATGCTGCATTCCAAACCAGGTTGCACTTAATTTTACATTTCACAAAGGGTGCTTCCACATATATCCACAGCAGGCCTCTTCTGATGTTACCAGGAAAGTTAATTGAGTGTGGAGCAGAGTTTTGACTGTAGGTAGAACGCATAACAAATTTAGTTTTATAGTGTCACCTCAGGGTTTGCAGAGAGTGCTCTGTATTGTGGATCCACACAACAACTGGAAAGCCTTTTGTTGCAGGGAGCAGTCCTGCAGATTTCTGTGAACAAATCAACTCAGGCCTGTCTTGGAGAATACTTGTTTTGTCTTCTCTCAGTGTCTGTGACTCTGATGTCTAATGACAGATGTAATATTTGGTAGAACATCCTAGGCATGTTTTAAAAATAGAAACATGCCTAACAAAAATTTCAAATTCAGAATCAACTGTTCATTTAGCTCACTGCTTCATAAACATAATAAATTGAATTCTTGTTCATAAGCTTAATACCTTAATATGCAAGAATCCTAAGAATACACTAAAGCCTTTGAAATCAAGAAATAAAAAATAATTAAGTGTACAAATCAAGGGTTAGGCTAAGTCTCTGTGTCTAAGTTGAAAATTGTTTAAAGGGTGTTTAAATTAAATTGTCTGAGGTGTGCTTTGTTTCCCAAGCTGATGGTCAGTGTCCCAGATGATGAACTTAACATATTTTTGCTGGATTTCAGGTTGGTTTATTTCACTGGTTTTGCTTTGGTAGATTCAGTTGTTTACACCAGTTGTTTTTAGCGTATGAAGGCTAAACTTCACATTGAATCACTCAGAGCATGTTCTGATCCCCAGAGGGTGCTCCTTCCACCCTCTGCCCTAGCTGGAACCTGCGAGTGGCTGAGAGATGCTGCCTTGGCTAGCAAGGGTCTCCAAGCAACATTAATTCTCTGGGCATTGGGATGGTTGTTTAACCCGGGGTGATTATCAGGGTGGGCTAGCAGGGAGGAGTCTGGGCAACTTTTCAGTTCTTGTTTGCCACACTGGCACCTTCGTGGCTGAAATCATGGTAGTTGCCCAAAAGCTGTTGATATTTGCACTGAGGAAGAGGCTGCAGGTCCAGTCTGTGTGTGTGTGTGTGTTACCAGGTTTTATTGTGCCACAAACAATATGTATCCTGTTATTTGGAAACATCTGTTTTAGGACAGTGATTGAATGAACCTCAGGAAAGTATTTTAGGTGTATCCAGACCTGGGAAAGCTGCCTTTTTACCTTCAGTTGGATTATAGGAGTCATTAGTGGGCAGAAATGACTTCAGCTGTCTTTGCTTAATTTGCTTTTCCTGGGGCAGCACAGTTTGGGTGAGGTCAAGCAGGTTGCTGATTAAAGAATTTATTTATTAGCCTTCCTGTGGGAACCCCATCATTCACTTTGCTGCTCAGTTTAACCCCTCTCTGCATTTTTTTCCATGAATTTTGGGAGAGTTTACAATTTATTGGAGGCTGCATGTTACCTGGCGAGACTGATCTAGATCTTGGCAGCAGGAGATGGATATCATATTTACCTTCTGAAGCTGGTGCTCTTACTGCTTAAATATAGACTTATTGCAGTCTATGGTTTTATGGAGGCTTTTAAATTTTTGGGGGGTTAGAGGAACAATCTCTTCTCGTTAGCCATAATTTTTAGTGTATATTCACACAATTGAACTGCTCCTCAGGAATATAAACTATGAACAAAAACTGAGGACAAAAGCTGGAATGGAATGGTGAGTGTTTGGTGTTCCTCCTGTAAACATGACATTCTAATAGTCTTAAATTTATTTGCTTTCTTGCAAATCAGTTATATCAAGTTCATCTCTGATTTTAAGTCTGAGAAAGTATTCAATTAGAGCAAAACTAGAATTTCATTTTTGTTTATAGAATGGAATATATTCCTGAGTGTAACTATATGTAGAAGTAAATATCAAATATGCTTTTAACATTTTTGATACCAAGCTTGCAAGGAAGCTTCTTTTTAGAATATAAATCATTAACCAGGAAGTCATGACAATTTATTTGCTAGAACTTTCAATATACACAGGTAGCATGAGATTTCTTTTCTAAATTGGCTTTCACACTGGAGTTATTGCCTTTCAGTAAGGAAATGTTTCTTCCTTTTTATCTTGCTTTTGTCCTAGTGATTCAGACAAATAGGAGTCAGTAACTCTGGAGGAGGAAGAAGTCAAGTTGCCTTCCTGATAAATCCAGCACCAGAAAATGCATTTTTGGTTTATCCCCTACATTCCTTGATCACCGTGGGGAAAAGACTTTTATTTAATGAGTTTTAGAATTCAGTGTCTCTGGAACTATTTTTAGTATTTAGTGTCACTCTGTATGTCTTCTCAGCAACTGTCTCTGATTTATTACTTTGAAATTGCAGTATTATTTATTATCTTCCAGTGTGCAGTGAAGTGGCATCTTGCACTTACGTCACGTACTTTTGCAGTTTAATAAGATAGTCACACTGTTATTTTCTGAGAGCAATAAAAAAAGGATAAGTTTTCATTCCTTGAAAAAGTACAGCTTTATTTCTTTCAAAAGCAAAACTGATCCTGCTGCAGTGAAATGTCACACACACACATTTTCTCTTATTTGGAGTTTTACAAAGCCCTGCAGAGTGGGGGCCTGGACAGAGGTTTGTGCCCAGGTCACCTCAGGAGTACTTGGGACAGGGCCAGAATTCCTGAAGCCTGTTTGTGGAAACAGGGGGAAATCTACTCCAAATGGAAGATGGGAACTCTTTCCTACTAGTTTTTTAACTCATCCTGTTGTGTTTTTGCCTGGATGAATTGTGAATTTTCTGTGATAAGGCTGGGGATTTTTTAATGTCAACACTCATAAAGCAGTGAGACATGCACATTATGAAAGTTTTGTCAACATTTTTTCCTAAAAGTGTAAACATATGGGAAGATACAGTGATTTAGCTGAACTTTATGTGAGACAATCTTGCTAAATAACTTCTAAGGAAAGAGATTAGGGGATGGATTTGTCTTGATAAGGATACCGTGGACTTAAAGATCTCACACACCTCAGCTGAATTTCTGTGTATAAGAGGGAATAAGATCATAATTATACATTAATTTAATGCATGTTGATTTACAAACATTTATACTCCTTTTTAACAAAGGACAAATGTTTTCAGTCTCTTTTATTTTTTGCTTTTCCATTTGTCCCAAGCCAACTCCATATTGTATCTGTTATCCCCAGTTTCCACTGAAATGACTGGAAGCTGAGGGTGCTGGACAGCCCCTGCTTTAGGGCAAAGGAATTTCCAGAAGTGTCTCGGTTGTTTCTATTTCCTTGTGTACAAGTGGCTGTCAGTTTTCATCTCCCTCCACCTGACAGTCATGCCGTGCTCACGGAGCAGGTTGTGAACAGGAGGGCACTGCAGGTTCCCCCCAGCAGTGTCTGCCTGCAGGACCAGGACTTGGACTGGGAGCCTCCCAAATGTGCCCTGGAGCCTCCCAGAGCTTCTCTGGCTGTCAGGCCAAAGGAGGAGCTTCAGGAGCTGCTCTGAGCAGCAATCCTGGGTGGTTTGTGCCTCCCTCCAAAGGCTGCCTTGGACAGGTGGGCTCAGTTATTTCACTGCTCTGCCTCTTGCTGTTTGTTCTCAGCGAGGAAATTGGCCAAATATGCAGCTGTCACACAGTTATAATGCCAATATCAAAATTCACTTGTTGAATATATTGTTGTCTGATATAAATATCTATAGTGAGATTACAGAGACAGAAACATACTGAGGGGCATGTCAGCTATCTGGAGCTTTATCATGGGAGTTCAGAGAAAAGCTCAAATATATTTCATACCTGAATCTGAGTCCCCTCAGGTGTATTGAAAATGCAGTTTTTTGTTCAACAGAATGTCTGTGAACATTTCTGAACTACTGTAATGGAGGAGCTTGAGAGGGGAGGTTACTTCCCTAGTTGTTACCAGCAGCAATGGACCTGTCTCTAAATGAGAGAACTTCTCTAATTGTTTCTCCTCAGTGGGGGTGAATGTGATCTAATAAACATGTTCTGACAACTGAATGCAAAGAATTGAGTAGGATGCAAAAATATTCAATCATAGAAAAAAATATGTCTATCTTATATCTATCTTAGAAAATAAAGTTGAGAATGTTTAAAATATGGCAAGATTGAAAGGGACTATTTACAGAAAGGACCAAATCATCTGAGGGGATTAAGGAGACTCCAGCAATTCAATTGTTAGAATTGTTTAACTTTTGTTATAGTAACATTAAATATAGATTTCTAACAAAGTAATTTCCTCTGTAGGTAAACCCTATGCCCTTTTTTTCTTCTTTTTCAGAAAATCAGTATTAAATGCATTGATTGTCTGCTACCTCATTCCATGTTGTAGTTTTTACTGTTCCTTTCCAGCATGAAATGGTTCATTATTATCCTTATGTTCTATTGATCCCATCTCCAGTGTTTTGCTTGCTGTTTGCTTCACAGGACAAATGCAGTTTTGTGTGTGGTTGTGTACCTGGAGAGGAAATCTTTGGCTGTGTTTTCCATGGATATAACTGGAGGTGAAAAAGCATCCCATTATGGTCTAGACATTGCTAGTAATATGGTTCCTTAACTTGAACACAGGAATGGAGCTAATTAGGATTCTGAATGCACAAAATGCACTTTAGGTTTAGACATAATCGGAAGCTTCCAAGTCCTCTTTTTGCTGTGTATCTGGACCTGCAAGTTCAGTTTATTTCAGACTAATATTTTGCTTGCTTCAAAGGAAACCATTTGAAATAGTGTGAGATACTGAGAGAAAACCATAAATTAGCAAAAGTCATAGGGATCTTGGCCTACAAATGAAAAGGCTTCGTTTCGTTGACAAAGGGAACGTTTCAAATCTGTAAGCAACTTTGCATCTGCTGAGGTTTGCATTAGAGAAATTTCTTACCTTTGTAGTTTTCTTTTTCTCCTTTGAAGTTCTGCTGCTCAGTCTGTGAGGCAACTGCTGCTACTATGAGACATATTTCAGGGAACTTTGAGTTGCAGGCTGTGGACAGTGCTCTCACTGTCATGACAGCAGTGGCTGTGGGGTCTTTAAGGAGGACAGCTGTCCAACAGAGGGTAATATTCTAGATTACAGGGACAGTAAATTGCACACTGTGTAAGTAGCAGCAGACAAAGGACCTTTATTAGAGCTACAGCACAATAGTTTGGAGCTGAGTGGACTAATGTGCACCCGTTATAGAAACATAGATCCATTGTTGCCTGTCGTGTAGGATATCTTGTGTTTAAGGCTTTAACTTGGCTTTAGGAGTTCAGTTTCACATCCAAAGTATCACCTTTGAAAGCAAAATGCAAGTCTAACTTTCAGCTTTTATTGACAACGTTGTACACCACGTATCTGTGATCTGGTTTTCTGCATTCAGAACTGAACTGCACTGCTATGCTCTTTCTTAGCTAACAGAACAGCACAGTTACAGAGCAGTTCCACATGTCTATATTGTTGTCTGATATAAAGAGGGGTCTGGGACATATCTTGCAGTTTTGCAGAAGACCTGCAAAGGTTTTCTGTGTTGCTACGTCTGAAATAGCCAGCAGTTGGCAAACATGAATTACTATCTGGACTTTCTGAAAGGATTTTAGGGTCCTTGGGACACAAAACTACATTTCAGCAAAAGGTGGTGGTTTTTTATAAGTAATTACTTTAATGAATTGCTGATTTACTTTCTAATGGGAAGCCAAACTTCAAATATTTCTTTTTTCACTTTTAAGAACATTGTTGACACATAATAAATGTGTGCTTCTAGCTTGCTGCAATATTCACTGAAATTCACAGACCACTAGTAAAAGTTTGAGATTTGCAGGTTGTCTGGCCCTTGGCTTCTGTTTAAAATTCAGTTGCACTAAAGACATACATCATATGATGTGTTTGTCATTTACAGTGCATGAAGATAAGTACTGAGTGAAGCTGTAGACACAAAACAATGAGCTGTCTTTTGTCCTGTGTCTTTTTCTGAAAGTTCAGAATATTCTTTTGGATGAAGACTGAAGACAGTGTTGTTCTACCCTTTGTCAGTTAACAACAGATAGTTATTATATGCAATTACATAATTTGTGTGCTTTAAGAAATAGTCACTAGTAGCCTCTCTTAATTTGAGTACTTTGTTTCAGTCAGTTTTGTGTGGTTATTTAGCACAATATTCTTTCCTTTCCTTACTTCTTTGAGAAATTACTCCATTCTACCCACTTACTGGTCTGTAAGTGTTTTGGACACAGCAGGCTGTGTCACTGTTATCAGCATTAACCAGAAGCTGCTCTTTTGTCCCATTCTTCTCAACAATGTCCAGGTAGTCAGCACCCCACAGACTGAACAAAATCCTCTCAAATCCTGTGATATATCTGTGTGTAGACTTCTGGTGCACTTTGTCACATACAGTCCTGTCTGTAGTACTAGAAGCTCTTCTAGTTTTTATCACACCAAGTGTCCATGTGTCATTGATGATGTATTTATGAAACTACCTAAATGCTATAATTTTTAAAATACTCTCTAATTTTTTATTTACATGACAGCCCAAAACAGCTCCGAAAAGGACATTTGGATCCATTACAAATGATCAGGTAAATATACAGTAGGGAGTGTTGAACAAGAAGGTTTCATGATCTGAGAGGCTGTGTGTGTAAATCCACTGAAAAGGATGTGATGAATCTGAAATAGGGTAACAAATATACCTCTTGCCCTGATAAAGAATCCTGTGATCAGGGCCAGAGCCTCCTTAAAGCTCCCCCAGGCTCTGAGATGGGCATAACCTTGTTTTGCCTCAAATAGTTACATTGCTTGAACTGTATTTTTAGATTAAAAAAGCCAACCTTTTTTATTTCTCGCTCCCATCCTTCTGTAGTGCTGGAGATATTGATGTAGCAGATTATTTCTACCAGTCATTTGAATGGCCAAAGGTTCTCTATAACTGTTAATTACCTATTTTGCTTTTCCTATGGACTCATACCCTTCCCAGTGTGAACAAAGCCTTAAGATCCCTGGGACAATGTGGTGGCTGAAGTACAGTTCAGTCCAGATGGGAATTTTAACTTCACTGAAGTTTTAAAGATGATGGAGCCATTTACTTCAACACCAACAGTTTAATCCTGAAGGTTTTTCCTCAAGTTTCTCGTTTGAGCTCTCCGTTTCTTTGCTCATAATGAAGAGAATTAGATATTTATAATCTTCAAAATATATTTCTTGAATGTTTCATGTTTTCTCGAGCGTTTAGAATGTGAGAACTGTCTGTTCTCAGAAAATGTATTTGTTAAATTACCCCTTAAACAACATGAAGTGGGCTTGCTTGAATTAAGAGAAATTCTACTTCTCTGTAATTTGTTTTTGTAGTTTAAAAAGATATGTAAATCTCTAATGAATAGGAAGGAATACACATAGATAATATTTTTTTTCCATAGAGAATTATTCAGGTGTTAAGAATGAACTTGGAAGAGATCTTTGCATTCTTTTTTGTTTCTGCAGAAGTTTATTGCTAGTAAAGGGGAACTAAAGCACTACATTTTATATCAGATTTGTATGCTATAATGAAAAATACCTTTCCCATACTCGACAAGAACAGCAGAGCTGGGTATGCACATGTAGAACTACGTGTATTCAAAGTCTGTATGAAAGTGCTTGTTGGAGTTGTGGGAACTAATGACAGAATAATCAGTGTCCATCTGTCAACTTGTGTATAAATAGAGAAGGAAAAGAGACCTGACAGGTTGTTTTTGCTCTGACTTCTGTTACTTGCCCCTCCTGGACTCTGTGTTAAAGCATAGAATATAGAATTTATAATTTCTTAGCAATTATGAAATTTATTGCAAATAACTGCTCACCAGATTGAATATGAGGAGGAAACTCATGCTCTTCCTTCATGGAGCTCAGCATAGAATTACCATTCTAAAATTCACCCTAACTGGTTCAAAGTGTATATCTTGATTTAGAAACAATTTGCAGGGCTTATGTTTTCATGCCTTCTGCTAAAGAAGCCAAAGCTGTCCTTGTTTTATTGCTTCAAAACGTGTTCCAGTTCACTTTACACTGTCCCTAGTCACAGCTTAATGTTGTCACAAATACTGTGTGAGCTGCAGAGCAATTTTTGATATGTGGATGATTAGTTCTTTCCCATGAAATAAATGATTACTTAGGTAGGGTCAAACTCTGGCAAACAAATCAATGATAGAGTATATCCTTAGGAGTGTATAGAAGCTATAAATGCATTCACTTCATAGTGGGTAGCAAGATAGAGTGAATACACATCTTTTCCAAGTAATGAGAAATAAGGCACCTTGCCCTCTTGGGAACATTTTCTTTCCCTTTGCTCTGAAGTGTCTCAAACCAGTTTAGAGCACAACTGCTCTGAGCAGCTGAACCTGTCTAGGGGAAGGTGTCCCTGCCCGTGGCAGGGGGTGGAACGAGAGGATCTTTAAGGTCCCTTCCAGCCCAAACCATCTTTGATTCTGTGGCAGTTACAGGAGTGAAGGTGAAAGACAAGCACAACAAGTGAAGAACCAGGCTGGGCTCAGTGGTACGTTATTCCAAATCTGACACATAAAAAGAAAATCCTAATTAGTCCACAACTTTGTCAATAACTTATTTTCTCTGGTTGTCCCATCCATTTTGATTTAGTAATTTGCATTCTAGTTCTGCCCTTATGCAAGATGGTTAGAAAAATACATTTACATCACTTCTTCCTCTGAAGGGTGAAATGTGAGAAGAATTCTGATATTCTTAATCTCTGTTTGTCTGGAGAGACAGCACAAAAGGGAATTATTTTGTAGATTTCAATATTTATTTTAGCAGATTCGTCAACACAAATGTTTTCAAAAAGCTGTGTTTGTGCAATAATGTAGCATTTGGGCACAATTCCAGAGGTGTTCAACAAACCCCATGAAAAATATTGATTATTTTCAAATTGATTTTGCAGTTCTGTGACATTTTTTGAAATTAAAATGGTTCTTCTCTCACTGTGACTGTAATTTTCACTACAAATATAAAATATATCATGAACACAGGAATAGTTTTAATGAGTTTTTAAATATATTTCTAATAAACTCTTTTGACTGAGTTCTCTCTGTACCATCTACCACCTGAATTACGTAGTAAGCCTTTTTTCAATGATGCTGTTAGGGTTTTTATGCTAATGTTTTTAGATCATGTACAGAGTTGCTCCACAGAGAAACAGTCCCTTTATCTTTGCTGGTTTCCTTGAAATTGAATATTGCTGCAGGTCCTCCAGTGGCTGAACTTTGCCTTCATTCCTCATCTCCACACTCATTCATACAATAGAGAAACTGAATTACATCTGTCCAGGAATTTAATAACTTTTCTGTATAAATAGAGAAACTGCATAAAAACCCCAAAGCAAATACCCACCCCCACACCCCAACACCACCTTTCCCCCTTTTTTAAAAGAATGTGTTTTTTATTGTTTATTGCTCTGAAGCTTTCTTAAGGTTCTGGAGCTTAAAGCAAAATCAGATATTGCAGTATAAGGGTAAATATAAAAATGTATATTCCTGTATAGTGTATAAATATATATTCCATAATGATTTCAGAAAAATGAGATATTCTTCTATTTTAATGTACTGCCAAGCTGAAATATGTTCTTTCTGTGTCTTGTAGGGTCAAAATGTGTTTGGGCTTGATATAACTGAGACACCCGAGGGAGATAAGTGGCCTCAGCTGATTGTCCAACAGATCCTGGATAGGGAGCAGAAGGATACCTATGTGATGAAAATAAAAGTGGAGGATGGTGGAAGCCCTCCAAGATCCAGCACTGCCATCCTGCAGGTCACAGTGACCGATGTGAACGACAACCGCCCGGTCTTCAAAGAGAATGACATCGAAGTCAGCGTGCCCGAAAATGCTCCCGTGGGCACCTCTGTTTCTCAGCTCCACGCCACGGATGCAGACCTGGGCTCAAATGCACAGATCCACTTCTATTTCAGCAACCAGATCTCCAGCTTGGCCAAAAGGCTCTTTGCCATCGATAACACCACTGGCCTCATCACTATAAGGGAACCCCTGGACAGGGAGGAATCTCCTGTACACAAATTAACTGTTTTGGCAAGTGATGGCAGTTCAACTCCATCAAGGGCAACAGTGACTGTCAATGTCACAGATATTAATGACAATGTCCCATCCATAGACACGAGATACATCATCAATCCAGTGAATGGGACGGTGCTTTTGTCTGAGAAGGCTCCCCTTAATACAAAAATTGCGTTGATCACAGTAATGGACAAGGATGCCGATCAGAATGGAAAAGTTACTTGTTTTACGGATCATGATGTCCCTTTTAGGCTAAAGCCGGTGTTTGATAATCAGTTTCTCCTGGAGACAGCCACGTTTCTAGACTATGAAGCGACACGGGAATATGCCATTAAAATAGTGGCTTCAGATTCAGGGAAACCTCCCTTAAACCAGTCTGCAATGCTCCTGATCAAAATTAAAGATGAAAATGACAATGCCCCAGTTTTTACACAGCCTATCATAGGCCTTTCCATCCCTGAAAACAATGCTCCTGGTACCCAGCTCACCAAGATAAGTGCTACGGATGCTGACAGTGGGCGGAATGCTGAGATCAGCTACATCCTGGGTTCAGATGCACCCCCTATTTTCAACCTTGACCGCCGAACAGGAATTCTGACAGCAGTGAGGAAGCTGGACAGAGAAAAGCAAGACAGGTACTCTTTCACTGTGCTGGCTAAGGATAACGGGATGCCACCTTTGCAGACCAATGCTACCGTGACAGTGTCAGTCCTGGACCAGAATGATAACAGCCCTGCTTTCACACATAACGAATATAATTTCTATGTGCCAGAAAACCTGCCCATGTATGGCACAGTGGGGCTTATCACAGTTACAGATGCTGACGCAGGAGAAAATGCTGCAGTCACCCTTTCGATCTTAAATGGTAGAGATAATTTCATTATAGATCCACTTACTGGTGTGATAAGACCTAATATTACCTTTGATAGGGAACAGCAGGGGTCCTATACTTTCCAGGTGAAAGCTGTGGATGGAGGAAGACTGCAGCGTTCCTCAACTGCCAAAGTGACCATCAATGTGGTTGATGTCAATGATAACAGGCCCGTTTTTGTTATTCCTTCATCTAATTATTCCTATGAGTTGGTTCCAACGTCAGCCAGCCCGGGCTCCGTAGTAACTAAAGTGTTTGCTGTTGATAATGACACGGGAATGAACGCGGAGCTCCGCTATAGCATCATAGGTGGCAACTCAAGGGGCTTGTTTACAATTGACCAACTAACAGGCAATATTACTTTGAAAGAGAAGGTAATTGCATCAGATCATGGCTTGCACAGACTGGTGATTAAAGTGAACGACCTGGGCCAGCCGGAGTCTCTTTACACTATAGCTCTTGTGCATCTGTTTGTGAACGAGACAGTCACCAACAGCTCCTACGTGCAAGAGCTGGTGCGCAGGAACATGGAAACCCCAGTGGGCCAGAACATTGGGGATGGGGAGATAACCCCACAGACCAATGATTATGTCAAGATCATCATTGCCATTATTGCAGGCACTATGACGGTTATTCTGGTAATTTTTGTTACCGCTTTAGTCCGGTGCCGCCAGACTCCCAGGCACAAGGTGGTCCAGAAAAACAAGCAGAGTGGTGAATGGGTTTCCCCAAACCAAGAGAACCGGCAGATCAAGAAAAAGAAGAAGAAGAAGAAGCGCTCTCCAAAAAGTCTCCTCCTCAACTTTGTGACTATTGAAGAATCTAAGCCTGATGATCCTGGCCACGAGCACATAAATGGCACTTTAGACATTCCCGTAGAGCTAGAAGAACAGACTATGGGCAAATATAACTGGGCCACCACACCAACCACATTTAAGCCTGATAGCCCAGATTTAGCAAAGCACTACAAGTCTGCTTCTCCGCAGCCTACCTTTCAAATTAAACCTGAGACTCCTGTTCCCCCCAAGAAGCACCATGTCATTCAGGAATTGCCTCTAGATAACACCTTTGTGGTGGGCTGTGACTCACTTTCCAAGTGCTCATCCAGCAGCTCGGACCCTTACAGTGTTTCTGAATGCAGCTGTCAAGGAGGCTTCAAGACCCCAGGCCCCATACACACCAGACAGGTAATGGAATTTTAAGGTGCTTTCTTCCTCCTTCCCTTCTTCCTTTGCCATTCCTATAACTCTAGCTCGAAGTGCTGCAAATTAAGTTGTTCTGCAAGGATTAACAGTTTGGGAGCTCACATTCAGTGGGGGCTCTGTAAAGCAAACAGTTTGGGATGCATCAGTGCTAAGGATGAGAAGGAGAAAGCAAAGGAATGTTGGCTGTGAGGCGATCGATCGGGCAGGGAGCGATTCCTCCGGTGGGTCTCCTGACTGCAGATGGCAGCATGGCACTTCCCGCTCCTCGCAGCACCTGGAGCTGCTCGGCCGGGCACCCAGGGCTTGTGGGGCTGTCCTCTCCAGCATGGTGTGCTCAAGGAGCCAAGCAATGTAGGCCAGGTGCAAAGCACTAAAGCTTTACAGGGTCTGATAAGTGGTTCTTAATATTAATGGAAGCTGGAATTGCAGCCTTCATTTGGGCATCGCTTTGCTTCAAGGTCTCTCAAAAGCAGGCGAGGATTTTCCTCTGAGAGTTTCAGTGCCATTTTCAGACTAGACACATGCTTAAGTGCGGTGGAAGGACACAGTTGACACAGAGCAAAGTTAGGGAAAAAATTAGAAGCATCAGCATAATTGCTCTCACTTATTTGCTGCACTGCCTGACAAACCAGGTATTAGCTTCTCAAAAATTCAGTACAACTAAGGAAATGCCTAAAGAATCCTCAGCTTAGAATTAAAAATAAATTGAGATTCAAAGCATCCTTTATTCTTCAAGACCCTACAGAAAGGCTTTAAGCCACTAGAAATAGAATCTAGTGTTTATCCACATTCTGAGCAGTTTTTGCTGTTTTTCTGTTTACTTCTGTTTCTTCACAAGTATCACAAAGTTTTCAGTGAAAGTAGTTTTCTAGTAAAGCTTTAATTGGTCAAGGAGTTAATAGTTAAAGAAACACATATTTCAGGAGAGTTTATTGTATAATTGATAATATATTTTAATACTATTGCTTGGGAAAAAATCCGCAGCATGACTAAATCTGTTAGATCTTTTGCTCCAGCTGAGGTTTTGTATTTTTTTCCTGGGGGCTTTGTTTTATTACAACAATAGGAATAACAACATGCATAAAAGTGCTGCTCATTCAGAGCAGTCTCATATCTTTGAAAATTTCAGGATTTGTTGTTTACGTTATTCTACTTTGTTTGCCAACACAAATTTGTGTGGTAGCCTATATCACTAGGTATAACATTTTAAGGTTTGAGTATTTTTTAGTTTTTTGAATGTGTTAACTTAAATTACACATCAGAAAAGCTTCTTGCCAGTGTGTTCCTCTGTTTGAACTCCCCTAACTCCCAGGAGGGTTGTCCTGTTTTCAGCATTCCTGTAGGCCTGTTCTAAATGATTTTTCAGTGGAGTTCTGCAATAGTTCCTGTGATCCAAAAAGGTTCTGCCATTGTTTGCTGAAAGACACTTTGTTGTGCAGTTATGCTGCTAACAAAGAATCCAAGCTCACGCCTCTTGAAGTTCCTTCTGTGTTAATAAAAACTTAGAAAAGGGAATGGAAACGACTCTCCTCTACAGAAGTTGGTTGGGAAAAACAGCGTTTTCTTTTACCTGTACCTTGAAGGTCTGTGACAGGGGCTTCCTGTCTTGAAAAGTAGAGTAGAACTGTGCTTTTTTTCATACTCAGCACCTGATATTAGCTTATCTTCATAGAGCTGTACCTGACATGGTTAGTGTGATATGCTGAATATATAAGAAAAAAGATTAATGTTACCATTTCTTCTGGTTTTACTAAAATTACAGCTATCCTTCTTTTAGGTATAGTTTTCTGCATGAAAGTGATCACTATGTTGAGGAAAGTGTAACTAATCACTATTAATAGCCCTTTAAACTAATTTGGAAGCAACATTTACCTTTAATCACAAGAATTTGCATTTTTATGATTTCCATATAAGTAATTTCATCAATGCATTTTTTCTACATAAATTGGGCAAGAGGTAATCCTTTGTGTTGGACTGTGACGAAATAAAAATTGTATTTCCTGATAAGTAAAAACAAGTAAAGGATTTCTTAACCCTCAATGGATCTTTTAAAAGTCAATCTTACTCCTAACCTGGCTCTGTATATTGTAGTCTGGATAGTTTGATCTCCTGTGGAGCTGTAGAAGGTGAGTCAGGACAGGCTAATTGAGAGTTGTCGCTGTTAGCCAGTAAAAAAAGGGAAATAAATACAAATAAAAATGATCTTGTGGCACACTGTGCCAGCTCTCGTGCTGTCCTGCAGCCTTGGGGTCCTTCAGCTTTGGGCATGTTTGTGATTAATGATGATTTTGTATCATGCACTCTCTGAATGTTCAGGAAATTGTAGGACAAGCTGAATAAGTTCAACTGAAGAGGGAGATGTGCTAGTTTGAAAAGCGAAAATAAGATGCCCAATGTGAGAGAAGCTGCTGTAACAATTACAATAATGCAGCCCTTTTACAAGCCAAAAGTTCTCCAAAGGAGCCTAAAGAAGATTCCAGTCACTGTGAAGTGTCTCTTCAGTATCTAATGGGGGCTTATATTCACAGACTGCACATCTCAACTACTGCTAGTTCTGTCCATGCAAGACTTTCTACTCAGATATTTGAAATAATACAGAGTTACAGCTAAAAATATATGTTTTCTTTTGAAGCTCTAAATTTTGTGTCTGTCTGAATGGTATTGATTCAGATCTTTAAAGAATGGAAATTATGTCTTTGCTTTGCTGCTAAATTTGTCTAAGTGATCCATAAAATGACAGAAAGTCATTATAACAGTGGTACTCAAAAAGCATGCAAGCAAAGATGGAAAGGTTTTTCTACTAAAAACCCCCGAAAATATCTCGTTAGTGGTCATGTGGGCAAATGAACACAGCTGAAATTTTTATGGAGAAGGACTTGGAGACTCCTGAAGCTGCTGAGGACACATTGAATCATGAACTACTTCAGGAAACTGAAGAGGGAAAAGTATGGGTTTAATGTAATGTCCCCTAAGAGAGCTCAAGCTTCAGCTGTATTTGTGTGTGAGGAGGGGCAGGGGGCAGAGGTACTAATATTATTTTGAAGTCAGACTGTAGAAATTAATAAATACGAGTAACAATAGACCTTCAGAATAGCATGCTTTCTTTTGGGACATAGAAGAGATATTTATTTTAAAGCAGTTTTAACCAAGTGATAAATTGTGAAGGGGCTTATTCATAATAAGGTTTTTCAAACTAAGGTATCTGGAGTCTTATAAAAATTGAACTGACTTTCCATGTCATCAGATTTCCATTGTTTTGGTAGTTGTGGGCCTCATAGAAATACACATTTCTTTGGTGCAGAAACATACAGCACCTTTAAAGTTTATTTGTCTGCAAGCTTTGTAAAAGCTCAGTTATTTTTGACATTTACCTCAGTGGGAACAAACTGTGTGAAGTACTCCACAGTGACACAAATCTTTTCATTTTCTTTGCATTTGCACAGGAATGATGAAAAAAAGGGAGAGGAGGGTTTTTTTCCAGTCTAGTTTTCATGTAACACAATTTCAAAATCCGAAATCTTTGCTCAAGTACTTAAATCAGCATTCAGACAATTGAAATGCCTGTCTAGGTATCAGGCTGTCTAGTCAAAACATGAGTAATTATAGAGCACGGTGTGATCTGTGGCAGCTTGGTTGAAAGAAGATAGAGGTACAAAGAGTCATTAAAACTTCCCATGCATTCTCCTTCCTTTTTATTAATGCTATTTCTTTTGAAATCAGTGCAGTGCATATTATAGGAACAGGGGAGATCTTTGACTTTTTTACCCCTGGTCACTCAGGAAGGGTCCTGTGATCCTTTGCATTGTCACTGTAAGCTTTGAGCTCCAGAACAAGTTTTTTCCTTGTTATTGAAGAGGTGTGAGTGTCCCTGACAGCAGCTCCTCTTCCAGTGGCAGAGCTGAAGGGGCAGTGGTGCTGTCAGTGTGTGATGGACTCCAGGGGGCTGTGGTGGTTCTCCCGCCCCACCCCGGGCTCTGCTGTGTCTGCTCACTCAGTTCCACTGCTAGTGCCGTCTTTGGGAAGCTGCTAAGGGAGGGACCAGGCATACAGGTTGCTTTTTCTCATAATTACTAATGCAGATCTTCCTTAGGAGAGTTCAGCTGGCAGGATTCTCTCTGTGAGCTTACCCACAGAACTGTCAGATGGCACAGTGACCTCTGCTCGGCTGCTTGGATTGGCTGGAGACAGGCATTGCATTCCCCCCAGAAATCTGAATGGCAAGGAGACCTCATTTCAAATACATTGCATTTTGGGGCCCCACTGGCTCAATTCTCTGATTCTATCACTGACTGCTTAGACCTGCTTACAGTTATGGGATATCTGGTTTTCTCATTTAAAATGTGGTGAAATGTCATTATAGCTTCCCTCTCGCTACGAGTACAGAGTGCTTAGGATGTGAATTGAAAGAATATTGCACTGTTCCTGAAACTAATAGCTCTGAAAACTCACATGCTCTGTGAACCTTTAGCTGCAGGATTTATTGTTTCGTGTAATAATAGTGAGTTTCATTCAGTATCCTGTAATCATCAGGAGGCAGGGCTGATGTTTCTGGGATATAAAAGGCTATAGACATAACACTGGTATTTTGGGTTGACACATACAGAGTCAATTACACTCATACATTTCCCTCTAAATATCAGCTAAAGAGCTGTTGATAGAAGCCCTTCCTAAAAGCCATGTCAAGATTGATTACTATGATTCTAAATATTCTCATTATTTTATCTTAATTTTCTGGCTGGTAATTTTGCTGGTGGTTCTGATCTGCTGCCGTGTATACACATTGCAGAAAAACCCCTGAATTTTGCATCTGGAGAAGAGATTTCTGAGTGAAATATAAAGGAAAGTCTGCAAGTCAGAAGTTAGGGAGCAGTTATTTAAATGTGTGTCACTACTGAAGTAAAGCTGGTCAAGAAAATGATTTTCCTCTGTGTAACACTTTGAAGAAAATCTTCTCCAGAGTTGTTCTTTTAATATCTTTCACTAGAGAGGCACGAGGGGAGCTGACTGGGAAGTGCCCCCTTTGCCTCATAGCAGAAGGCAAAACCAGAGCACAAACAGGAATGAAAAAAAAAGAGGTTTGTGTTTTGTGTGAGGAAAAAATGAAATATTTTGAACATAATACTTCAGTAAAAACTAATTCAGAGAAAACAAAGGCCTTTTTTCCCCAGTAAGGATTCGTTGGCTGAGCTGGTAGGTGAAGTTTTAGCATTAATGAGTGATTTTTATGCAGGCCAGAATGACACACAACTTTCTCCAATAGCTGCTTACCTTGGGATAGTAGAAACATATTTTTTCAAATATTAAGTGCATTTTACATATTTTTTTCCGACTAAAAAGTTACTTTTTTTTTTCTCCTTGTGGCCCAGTTGTGTTATTTTAAATGTCTTAGAGCTACAAACTATTGGCAAAGATGAAATCTGATTTAACTGTGGTTTAATTTTCACACTTGTTTCTTTTCCTGTTTTCTCCCAGAAGGTATTGCACTCAATAATCTGCAGTTGAGAGCAATTTCCTGACCAGTGAGTGACTGGTGGCTTGGTGATTGTGGTATTGATGGTGCCTTCTTTTCTGGGAAATAATTGCTCAGAATGCCTTAATTTCTCTGAATTTTTAGGACTAACTCTGTTGATGATAAATATAGATTAAAGATGCAAAATAATTCTTCAAAATAAAAGTATATTATGTTTTTAGGAACGATGCTCTTGAGTGAAGTCTGCAAAAACCCTGCAGAACATGGTCTAGGTAGTACAGTAGTTTGGTAGCTCTAATCTTGCTACAGCACTTTGGGGTTTGAGTTGGGAAAGCAAAGAACAATTGAATAAGGAACTTAGACTAATTACAGAGCAGCTATTTCTGTGGCTCCTTTCCTTTTTGCCACGTGTGTGCAGAGCTTTGCTTGTGCACAGAGAGCTGAAAACACACACACTTACTAGAACTGCAGTAGCTCAGCACATCTCACACCATGCAGTGCTTGACGTGGTAGAAACTTGGAAACAAACTTGACAATTGGTGGGGAAAATGCTGCAGGAAAGGGCTTTTCTCATGCTGTTTCTCTGTTTGCCAGCTCTGAACGCCATCGCATCTGAGGTTATGTACTGAAGTCGTACGTGTACACAATGATGTTAAGCCAGCAAATATGAAAACAAGGAAATAGCACGAGAAAGCCCTTTGTCCTGTCTCTGGTTGCCGAAGAAATTTATCGTCTGATCTCCAGAGGGGTTTGGAAGTGACGATGAACTGTTCAAGCTGCCCTACTGAAAGGTATCAGGGGCAAGAATTTTTTAAAAAGGAAAGACAAAGAAATTTTAGTACGTTGTGCTATAGTGTTCTATAACGTAGTTTTGCTAAGAAAAAAGTAATGTGACCCATCCTTCTTCACAGTTGGTGATTATGGTAAATTTATTTTGCTTGTAATCATCTTCTTGTTCCAGATTTTTTTCTTTATTTATTTTAGTTGAAACAATTAGGAGTTTTGTTTCTATAAATATATTACAAGGGAGCAATAAATTTTATTCATACGTTTTAAAGAGAATGTAAAGTTCTTTATACTCCCTGCATTTAAAAGAAAAACAATTGAGTTGTTGTCACTTATAGCACCATTATACATGTTAAAAACTAAGTATTATTTATATCTATTCCATACTATTTTTAATGATGATATTGCTGCTATGGATCATAAATAGAATTGATCAAGTCACTGCTTTCTCATTTTATAGGCACAATAGTAGTAGTGAAACACAAGTCCTTCCTGCTTTCTTATCCACAATATTTTGTAATAAATGGTCACCTTTTAGATAAATGGAAAACATTCACATAACTTACAAAAGGAAAATTTAATTTGCATTTTACTTGCTGAAGCCTAGATAATATCTGTGTAACAGGTGCCAAACATTTAACTTTTGGAAGTGTTTTTATTTTAAAAAGATTCTAGAGGTCATAAATCCAGTGGCTTGGTTTTCAGTGTCATAAAATAGGAATTAGCATCATTTTGTCACTGTTAGCCAGCACATGGGGGGGAAAATGGCCCACTGTTGTTTTTTTCCCAAATAATTCCTCTCTATATTTTTTTAATTATTTTTTTTTACATTACAATTTGGTATTTAGCACAGCTCATTTAAAAAGTAAAATTTGAGTACCATAGCTTTGTTTGCAGGTTGGTTGCAAGTTCTTGTATATTGCCTCACATTTTAGGGAGTAATGCTTAATATGTATCACCTATAACATTAGAATTTCATATGCAATGCAAAATCTCTTAGAAAGCAAAGGAGTATAAAGAACCCTGTTTTCTGCACTTATATGAAGACATGTATTATTAGTTTGCTAGAATAAAATGAAATACAGACACTGCTTTTAACTGGGATGTATACAGTATATATAACGTTCTTTTAAAGGAAAAGGTATTAATGATTCATGAATTAGACTCCAACATGGAATTCTTACACATTACTGTATGTTTGATGTAAAGATATTTATAGGCTTGTACTTAATAATCACGTTGCCTCAGTTCTTGGACTGCAGAATGTCTACCATGACTGTTGCCTATAGTTTGCTCCACATTTGCTATCTGGCTCTTTTAAAAAATGTGTATTTGGCTATTTGATCTGTAAAATAAATTCTATTAATAATGAAGTACGTATTGTAATTTAGCATATTGTATTGCATAATTATAGCTATGACTGTTACAGAAATTTTTTCATTTCCAATAATGAAATCATTTTCTTGGGAAGAAGTTCATGTATCTGTAAGAGACAGTTTTGCTGTTCCTATTTATTGTAGCCTTGCAGCATTTATGCTTCAGACTAAAAACCCCGACACTTCCAGTGGTTATAGACATAGAGGAGTGATATTTATTGACTCAGTGCCACAATGCAGCCAGTTGAAAGTTCATTCCTCACACAGTAAGGTATTTATTCGGGAAGTGTTGCCTGGTGCTGTTCCAGTTTGGTTTGTAGGTGCTTCGTAGGTGGGTGATGGGAAACATTCAGTGATGTTTAAGAGTAACAACCCTTTGGCCTGGTAGAGTTGTTTGTCAAGACTGTGATTTCACAGACTTGAAACTTCTGGGTTTTTTCTTTGAGTCTTTGGATTTCTGTTCTTATTTAAATCAGGTTGGATTTCCGTGGTGAAAAAACTCCTATACATAAAATTAGTGCTTGATTAAAAGAAGCACGAAGTAATTTCAGTGCTTACATTGACCCTTTTTTTTTTCTTAAATCAAGGGATACTGAGTGGAGATTCCTGACTGTGTTAATCTGATCAAACCTCAAGCATGTAGTTTAGTTATCTCAAAGTGAACATACAGTTTCCCTCAGTTTTCTCTCTGGTAGTGAAAGGCATAGATGGACTGTAGGAGGTTATTTTTATTTTAGGACTGCATATCCCCTAGAAGTGCCTACTTTCTTACACTGAGCATGAAGAGAACCTTTGAGAAGTACCTTTCTTGCACCAGATGTGCCAGTTATGTGCTTTCAGAGAAAAATACACTTCATGTAGTTCTCTTGCTTTTAAGCTTGCTGAAGTACTAACTTTTTCCTGGGATTACACTGGTCCTATTATTCTAGTCTACCAATAAATAATTACAGAAGAATCGAGGATGATTTTAAAATTTGCAAAAGTTTCATGAAGGAAAGCAAAGGTACATCACATATTTTATTAGTTCAAATCAGTAATCTCTCTCCTCTGGTTCTCTCATGAGTCAGCCCAGCCAAATATAACAACCCTCCAAATGCACTAAGGGAAAACCAGAAACCTCTTAAGTCGTTCAGTTTCAGGTGTTTTCTCTGTTTCAATTTTTGTTTTCTTACATCTAAGTATCACTTTTTAAAAATTCATTCTTTCATAGTGTGGTATGAAACTTGTTCAGAGTTCATTTCCTCTTAATGGTTGAATGGGCTCATGAAAGTCTCATGAAAGCCTAATGTGTACTGACCAAATGTGTCTGTGTGCTGAATATCAATTTCCACACTTCTCTGTGATGGAGGCCACACAGAAATTTCTTTTATTTTTTTGTCTAAATAGTATGAGCACCCTGAGTCAAAGCTAGGTGGATGTGTTTCCAAACCAACTCTGCTTCTCAAATGTTTTCACCTACAGAAATACTGATTTCCAATTGTATAGAAGCCAGAGTAACTTAAGAGCAAAAATCACTGAGTTGACCAAATGTTGCTTTTGAAATTGGAAACTCGATATATTCGCTTTGGAATATCAATAAGTCATGTTATTGTGCTTCAGACTGTAATTATTCCAGTCATCTCAGTAAACATCTGAAGAAAATCACCCTCTTCTCCCTTTGGCCACGTGTCAGCAGAGCAGACAGGTCAGTGTCTGTAGATAAGGCCCAGTGTACCCTGGGCAGGTCCCCGCTGACTCCACACAAAGCAGTCCCTGACACAGCAGGCTGATGCCAAGGCTGCTCTCAGCCCTGCAGGGGCAGCAGCTGCCAGCTGTGCTGCTGGGCACCCAGTGCCACACTGGCCATGCCTCCTGCATGGCCTGGGGGTGGCAACCAAAGCTCCACACACCTGACCTCAACCCCCCTGACAGCCCAGGAGCTGCTCCCAGTGACGGCGTGAACATCCTCTCATAGCCCACATAGGCTGGGCTTGGGGGGATGTAAATCCTTGGGAATTGCATTGAGTGGGGGACTTCTGAAGGGCAGCGGGGTGCTGTCAGGAACAAAGCTGGTTTGTGATGTAAATAGAATTATATTTTTACCATGAACTGTAATGCTGCAGGGTTTTTTTGTTACACACTTTCGGTGATTTCCCATTTTGCCATAAAGCATATATTTATGGTATATCCTGGTCTTAAGTATTATTTGTAAAATCTTTTTAACAAATAATTTTAATATATATTTTTGCTTTCATATTGAATTACTGAGCACTGTTCCTTTTATGTCTTATTTATCTATTTCTAAAATAAATTTCGTTTGAAGATTATATTTGTATACCTTCTGGAGAAGAACTGTCTTTAAATACACCTCTGGTCTGTTTGCTTAATGCATGCACACCATCAAATCTACACAGAAACTGATCTTTTCCCCTGTAATTATGATTATTAAATAACTTTACCACACAGGATACAAGTAAGATTTAGAGTACATCTGGACAAATATGCTTCTTTCAAAACCTCATACTCTTTATCAGTGCATTTCTTTTGTCTACATTCTTTCCAAAGAGATCTGGTCTAAGCAGGAATTCCGAGTTGCACACCTTCTAACAGTGTTTCCATGCATGTGTGTGTGTTTCTATATCCATGTATGTATTCTGTTTGCATGTGTATATAAAGAGCACATGGCTGTACATACACATTTCTCACACATGGGCTTTATATATTGCACAGAGCATAACTAGAGGTGTGCCTGTCTCAGTACCATACACACCTTGCTGTGAGAGATAGCCTAGCACTAAGGATTTCAATTTGTCACATTATTTGAGTTTTGGAAAGATTAGTCTTCCCTTCTGAGGACATTCTGGGTTCTCAATATGTTAGAAAGTGACTCTGTATGATCTGGGGTTAGGATGCAAATTTGATAAGTACAGTATGGAATTTTATCTCTCTGATTTCAATATTGTCTCCAATATCGTAAAATATAATTTTTTTCTATTATATAGATCCATACTCTTAAATTTTGCCACTGAAAATATAGTGGAAATTACATTTCTGTATTTTCTCCAAATTGTGAGCTTCTGCTTATTTCATAAATAGACACCTGTGAATCAAATCCAGTTACTCATATGCACAGGGATACATATTAAGTAAGTGTGATACCAGGAATTTTTCAGAGGTACTAGACTTCCTGCAATCTTTTGAATAGGTTTGATTCCTTTGCATTTTCATTTCCAAGGAAGGTGTTAATTCAAGTTCTAATAACTTTCCAATAAAAACTGAATGATGATATCAAAGATATGAGCTTTGATTTCCCATCACTGAATTGCAGCTGAATTTTGGTGGGTTTTTTTTCTCAGCATTGTTTTCATCCTTTCTCTCTTAAGGGAAGACATCCCTGGCTGTTGGATGGATGAACTGCTTTCTGCTTCTATTCTGTTTCCTTTTGGACTGTGATGTTGTTTGACTTTGTTCTTGAGATGATCACCAGAGTCTGACATGAAATTTGAATCTAAAACATTTCCTCAAAAGATTTACCTCCTTTTTATTGTGTAGGCATTAGAAAAAGCTTCCCTTTTACCTGTGTGCATCAATAGCAAACAAGTTGCAGGCATGTGGACACTGACACTAATATGGATCTGAAAGATTCCAGCTGTAGACTTTCCCACTCAAATATACTTTTGCTGGATCTGTTTCTGAAGCATCGATGTGCTGAGTTCCTTCCTTTCCCTTTCTTCTATGAGAAACAAACCAACACTGCAGAAATTCTGGTCTTTTGCAGATGCATGTGTGTTTCAGATAAGCAAACTCCCCCCAGACAGAAGCACTTCCAACAGGAGAATGGAATTTGGAACCTCCTTTCCTTTGAATTTTTAGGGTATTTGAGAGTTGGAAATTAATCAAAATTTTGTGATTGTCTAACAGCCTTGCCAGGGTCTGCATGGACAAGGTCATGACCATGTGCAGGATTTAGGTGGAATTAGGATGGAATGGGATGAAGGAAATGCAAGATCTCGTTAGTCTATAATTATTAGGGTGCTGAGATACCTCAGTGTTTGCAGATGAAGTTCTGAGTCACATTCTGACATATTTTCTTAATTAGATAGTGTGGCTTTATTATGGGTAAAAGTAGCAGGATGCTGCCTGCTGACTTTGAAGGTGTGTGAACACGGGTGTGTGCTCATATCTGAGTTGAAAAGTGGTTTGTATCAGGTTTATTTGGATTGAAAGGTAAGGTGTCTTCATTGTATTGTTGACTCATTTTTACAGATTGCTAGAAATTTTGTTTTCCTCCCTTTGAGAACTAAAGTGTTTGGAGCTGGAAGTGAAGAAGAAATGTAACTCAGACTGGCAAAAACATATGACTTCTAGTTTTATTGCATTTTATTCCTTGAAATATGTTAAAATGAAAGCAAGTAGTTTTGCCTGCAAGTACCCAGTTATTACAGCTACATAAATATATATGTTTGGATATTTAGAATTGCACACTACTGAAAGCTGAAATATTTTCTGCCTTCTGTCTTCTGTATTCAAAGGTCTCTGGTTTTGGGGGGCTGTTTGACATGAAACTGTCTGTAGCCAATGAATCAAACTGAAGGTGGGGAAGTGCTTTTCTGTTTAAATAAGTATATTTGTAAACAAAAGTTCAAGAGGGGAGGAAAACATTGCATTGTGTTCTCCAGCTTAGCAGAAGAGAGGCAGCGACTTCTACAGCCTGCTGAGATTTTGATTGCTATTGATTTCAAAGTTAGAAGCCCAAACCACTGCAATTTGTACCAGAAACATTTCTCCCAACTCTTGTTTCACTTGAAACTCAGTGAGAGCTGCAACTGAGAGCTGCTGCTGCTCGGAGAGGTGTGGCTGATATTGGTATCAGCAGCAGCCACTGCTCCACGGGCCCTGCCCAGCCACCTTCAGCTCTAATGTTTTCTAGACCTGAGTGAGAACAATGGATTTACCACAAATCCTGCAAGAAAGTCTCTTTCTTTGCCTCTCCTTCAAAATAGCAGGAAGCTGCTCTGCCAAGTGCAGATATCTAATGCTCATCACAAAGATGTGCCGTTAGAACCACTGAATATTTACATTTTTGATTCTTATTTTATACATTGGAGAAGCTCATGCATAGATATATACACGAAAAAGAAGGTAATTTTCTACAACTTTTAAAATATCTTCTTTGTTTACAAAGCAGTATTCAAGGATATTTCTCACTGTTCAGCAGCAGGGCTGAATGCATTTGTGAGCAGCCTGAAGTAGATCTCTAATGTAGCAATGACACTGTGACTAATGAAAAAACATGGATAAACAGCTTGGTGTTTACTTATACATGTAACAATCATCAAACCTACTGATTTTGGAAGCATGAGGCTGGAGGAGCCCATCAGCTTTATTACATCAAAGATAATGTCTTCTAAGTATCTGATGAATGCATTTTAAGAAAGTTGTATGGCCAAAATTGTGAAGGAATTTCTCTAAAATGATCTTTGCTGATTCAATTCCATTTCCTCATCAGGTTTATTGCAAGACCCTTCTGTGTATTATTCCTTTGGCCAGTTTCGAACTCAAGTTACTTTGTGTCCTGTTCATCAAATATTATCTTTGTTCTTGTGTGGTGTAAAAGACATATGGTCAGACATTGTGAAATTCTTGTTCCTGCTCTCCAGTAGATGTTTTAGGATTGTTTTATTGATATATTTCCCTATTTCTGTATTAATATATTGAAACTATGGTGTTGTGTGTTTGTTTGTTTGTTTAAGAATCCAACAAGATCTTGCACTTGATATTATGTCAGCTTGGTGTTTGACAAAAGCACTGTGATAATAACCAAAGGAATTGTATAAAGGTATAAATTTCAGTTATGTATCTCTGCTTCTTTGGCAAAAGAATAGTATCCCAGACATCCCATATCTTTAGTTGTACTCAGAGCATACTGGGGAGAATTTGGCTCCCAAAAGTTGGCTCTGCCATATCAACACTTGCAAAACAATACTTTTCCCTGTTCAGCCCATTTCTGGGATCTTCTGAGAGTCCTCTGGGATCCTCTCAGACTTCTTGGAGATTCATATGTTTCCCAATAAAAATGTTTAATATTTCAGGATGCTCAAGAATACGTAGGTGTCTCAGTGGAAAGCAGAATCTTAATTGTTTCTAGGAATCCACTACTTATATGCATAAATATTCAAATGAATTCAAATTAGTTAAAGCTGTAAATATTTTAAATATATCTCTTTGTCTGCATTTTCAGGGTGAAGCCCAAAGTACACTGTTTGCTGCTCGCTCGTATGGCTCATTAACTTTTGTATTCATCTTTATTTTATAAACACGTTGTGAGATTTCATTTGGATTTCATCTAGTTCTGCAAAAACACAGCCCTGATTGTTTTACTCACAAAGTAATGAGTGAATCAAACCTTTTCAGAAACTTATCACGAAGGTTGGTTATTAAAAGCAGGCAGAAATTCTGTCAATAACAATTAAACCAGGAAGATGTAATTGGAGGGGAAAAAAAAGTCTTGATGCTTCCTGTACACAAGCTCTACAGTGGTGCAATGATGTGCTTTCAGCTCCCAAGCATGATTTATTAGTTCCAGTACTTTGGCTTTGAAACACCGAACATGGCTAAGACAGCATGTGCTCAGTTGTGTGAGGGCTCCAACATCTGTCCTGACAATCCTCTTACAGAATGTCTTTTAGGAATTAGGGAATGGCAACATGACTTCTGAAATGGATATGAAAGGAAGGGAGTAAAGGGGAGGTGGGAGGGGTGAAAGAGAATATTCAATTATTCTATTGCCCCTTTTTAACACAGTAACTGCTTGAACTGTTTATTTTTTTATTCCAGATGGTAGCAAGATGCACAGAAATGAATAAAATGAAATAGAACAAATCAAATACTTGGCTGCTGTTCAAGAGCAGCTAAGGCTAAGCTTTATTAAATTCACATGAGGGTATGATAACTGTGGAATTTCACACAATGAACTGCAATAATCTTACTTGTGAAGAACATCGTTCTTCTTGAGACAGATGAGAGAATCTAAAATTCGGCCATGAAAAAAACAAAGCCCCTTTGGAGCTTTATTTTCCCAGGGCATTCACTACTTGAGTGAAATCTGTACATTCCCACAAACAGAACCATCGTGCCCAATCCATTTTTACACATCAAAAGTTTCAAGGGTTTGTTCTTTCTCAGCAGCAAAGTGGAGAATGCTTCAAAGTAACTTAGTATGTTCTATCTTAAAACCCTTCCCTGTGTCATCTAAAGTCTCTTTAGGAAGGAGCATATTTATATGTTAAAAGGGGGGAAATCATTAAAGATTAAAATTATATTAGACATATTTAATTTATGTCTAAATAGGAAAAATATAAAACCGAGAAAACCAAATATTTTTATGCTTATTTGCAGGATGTAATTCACATAGATGTCTTTTTCTGCTGACTGTAGACCATTATGCTTGTGCACTTGAGTGGCTGTTTCTAACTCAATGTTTTTGAGACACCTCCTGTCACCTTAAAGAAATTAATATTCTATTTAAAATGTTATTTCCCTTCATTTCCTGTAGTTAAAACTTCAAAATTTCTAAAGAAAAAATAATTTTTTCTTCAAAACTCCAGAAATTAAGAAAGGGAATTTTTTTTTAAAGGCAGCTGTGGACTATTTTGAATATTATATGAAAAAAAAGGCCAAAAGATAAGCATTAGTTATACCAAAAATTTTTTCTTGTTGGGAATTGTTTATTACTTATGAGTGATACCTGTCTTTACACTGTACATTATATATATTTATAGTGAAGTTATTTTTGAGCAATGCATAGACCCAGACCCAGTTTGCAGGAATACAGGGAAATATTGTAGTTCAGGATTTACAAACTACAGGCAGTTGCTATTCCAGTATTTTGATGAAATCCCCTGTAGTTGATTGGGCAATGTCAAACACAAATTTTCTTTTGTGGGGCTGAATAAGTTGAAAATGAAAACTTTGAAAATGAAAGACGATCTGCTTGATAAAGGGAAGGGATTTATCAAAGCCACAACTGCAGAACTTACCTGAAGGCTGCCTGCACTTAGCCCTGAAAATAACAGTCCAAAGGTCTCTATAAAAGATAATGGCCAGAAAAAGGCTGACATGTGTCATAACAGGTAGATAACCTTTTCTGCTTGTGAAACCGGCCCAAAGAAAAGCTCAGATTTAATCAGAACTGGTTTTCCTTTCCCTATGTCAATCAAACCTTTTATATTGATAATCTGAAGAGAATAGGGTTGAGAACACAAAGTCTACGTTTGTATTATTAAGATGAAAAGATTCTGTGCAGGTTTGATAACATTTGCGATGCAGAGGCTGTTACAGAAACAATGAATATCAAATATATCTGCAAAAAGGCCTTTTTATCAAGATAAAATCCTGATGAAAAATGCCACTTATTCTTTATTTTCCATCAGACAGGTTTAAAGACTGCAAGTCAAGAGTGTAGATCTGTATTTAATGAAGTCATTTAGTTTAGAATTCTTTGTGCTGAAATACAACCTTGAATTCAGTTGCTTCTCATGTGATCCAAAAAAATAATTTAAAAATTAGACACAGTTCTTTCATATTCAAGTACAGATTATTCTATTAATAAATCAGATTTTACCAATGGATGTCACAACCTTATGTGTAAATCTATAAAACCTGTTATTCCAACTGAGTTCTGTAATGTTTGGACTCTATTTAGTTTAACTACTTATTTTAGAAATTATTTCTAGAAGAATATGTACCTGACTCGTGACTTTTAATTTATACATTTCAGAATGACTGGTTTCCATGGGAGAAGAAATCAGATTGGGTACAAACCAACAAAAAATGCTAATTTTATTTAATGGTTCAATGACTAGGTTTTTTTCTGTTTGTTTTGTTTTGTTGTGGTTTTTTAGGTTTGTTTTTTTAAGACAGGAGTGGGTTATTAGTCACTTAGTAATTGTTTATTTCTGGTTTGATCTGGTGTATAACACTGACTTTGTTCAGGGTGTTATTCAGGACAGGGAGTGAGGAGGTAGAACAGGATGTTCCACTCCTGGTCAAAAAAAATGTTCTGTGCTGGGAATTCACAAGTGAATGGATCATCATCTCCCACAGGGATTGGGAGAGATTGTCTTCCACTGTTCCTGTGCCATGACTTGTGTGGTTGTAACTTCGTATGGATTTTCTTTCTTGCAATTGTTTTTGCTTTAGCCATGCTGTGGCCTGAGATTGGAAGAAAAAGATAAAAGGGCAGCAAAGCTTAATAGCAATTTTGTTTTTGAAAAAGAGAGACCAGTTGATCCAGCTGAAATGGTTACAGTGAATTAGAGACAAATGCAAGCCATAAAACCTTATGGGTCAGCTCTACAGAAGAGGGTGAGAGGTGAATCGACAGGACATGTGGTAATAACTTTTTGAGAGGATATCCAAACCCAGATGGGTGGCAATGGCAAACCCCTTCTTTGCTACATCAGTGGCAAAGAAAAGAAAAGACAGCTGAACTCCCTCACCCTGCTGTTTGGTGTGTTGTTGAGGATGAATGGGGTTATCCATCCTGCTGATGGACAGCCCTGCTCTGGGTTGTGGAAAGCACAGGGACCACCTTCAGGTGTTGGTGTGATCTCACCAAGGCAAGGCTCAAACCTGTCCCTTACCCATGCCAATATTCTGTACCTATTTTAGTGGGAGAAATGCTGACAAGTGAGGTGATGTTTTACTTATTGCTATCTTTGGGTTACATTTATTCTCTTTTGCAAATGTCTACCAGATTGGCTGCTCTGGTGGCTCAGTAAACACCTTGTCTCAGGCCCAGCCACTCGACTGGCAGAGCGCTGAAGCACGAGCTGGGGGAGAGAATAAGCAGAGCACAAAGAGCCTCAGCATTCACTTGGCATTGTGCAACACTGAAGAATGTCGTAGTGACTTCTCCCAAGTGCTAATAGTTTCCATTTTGAATGGCTGTAGAGGTAGCAGAAATATTTTTGTATTTCTTTATGAAAGGTTTGGGTTGGCATTCATTTCGTCTGTAGGAGGTGAAGGCAGAGAGCCACAGCGACAGAATCATTGCTAGGGCTGTCTCAAATACCCAACATAAGCTGGAGTGAGTCACTGGCTCCCTTTCCTCAGTGTGCTGGAGGAGGTAACTGTATGAACACTTCACTTTTAGGTACCTAAAGCTGAGTAAGATGATTTCTCAAATCTAATTCAAAAATAATTTTAAAAACTAGGGCTCACAAAGCTGAGAACATTTTGAAGGCGTGACCTTCAGTACTATAGGCAGATTGCTCTTGGTTAGAAAGAGCTGAGGTAACTGAAAGACAGAAAACACAGAGAGGAGTTTTCAAAGTGAGTGGAAGTATTGTGCTCTGATATTTTCACCTCCATTGACTCTAAAGTTAGGGTGCTTATTCCATGCATATTTGTCAAAGTTGTTTGAAATATCAGTAAATGTTACTATGTAGAGAGAAATTAAATTCTTTGATGCATTTTCCTTTCTTTTTAGAATAAGAAATTTATATGGTGTGTTATAATGATCATATGTCATAGTTTTTTTTCATTACATCATTTTTCTCTATGGCTTTCCACGGATCTGATTCACCTGCTTACTCTTTGCCATAGGCAAAGATCCAAGTGCATTCATTCTGCTTGTTTATTTGGGCATGTAATTTCTGAGCAGCGCATTTGAAAAGAAAAAAAGAAGAAGGATTTTGGAGAGCATGGATTTAGTGTACCAGCACATGCCTGCCCAGTGCCAGCAGACAAACTGCAGTGGATCCTGGTGTATTCCAGTAACCTGAAAACCAGGAGGGAGGAGAAAGTGGGGAATGTTGTCTTGCAGGCAGCGTGGATGGTGCATGCACGTTGCTGTTTGCAAAGTTGCTACTACAATTGAGTTAGTGGTTTGAAAGATTTCATGTTCCTTTAGGATCATGCCACCAGGACTGCTTTTGGAAAAAACTGGACTAAGAGTGATGATTGGTTTGTCAGTATAATAATTCTGAGATGGGTTGTAAATGGAGAATATTGTGTTCAGTTCCCAGTTCTTCGCTGAAACTTTTGGAAGACTGAGCAGCACAGCTGCATCTTTATACAGGAATATGTAGGAGCAGAAGTTGGAAGTAGGGTGATAGGAAGATGGGAAGTGGGCACTTTGAGGAGGAGGATTTTATCCAAATTAAATCTGGAAACTCCTAAAATGTCACAGAAATTTTTGAAGCAGAAGAGTCTTGTTTCTTTGCATAACTTTTGGTAAAGTCTAAGAATGTTGATGTGTATTAGGCAGTTTTTAATGTCTCCTTCCTTTGGAAGGAGCACTGTGTGGGGTGAAAAGAGCCTTATGATGTGGGAAAACTGAAATGAAACTCCACTGTAATGCACTTCTGCCTTTTTCCCAAACAGTCCATTGCTCTTCAGTGCTGCTGGAGACAGACATCCCAAATCTCATCAACTGCTGTCCCATGTGAGGGTAATTAGCACATTTATTGTGATGTCCAGAGGGATGCCAAAATCTAATGAGACAGTTGAAGTGGATTTCCAGCAGCTCCTGTGCTGTCAGGGTTTATGTTGTTAAAGTGGTCTGGTAAAGCTGCTCCTACACTGTGATAACATTTTGAGCCTGGAAAGGTTTCAAATTGAGCCTTCTTGAGTAATCCTGGTACTCAGATGCAAGATTTAAGGAATATCAAAGACCCAACCTCAACACAAACTATATTTTAATCTAGTTTCTATTAGGATAATTTGACCAAAAAAAATGCTTTTAATGGCTGCATATTTGTAAACCTTAAAAAAGATCTGCTATTATTGCTGTTTCTTCTTTGGCTGATTTCTATTTCTTCAAGGCTTCATCTTGTAGTTATTTTAATGGAAAATCAAAGGTACAGTTATTATCTGGTTCTTCATCTAATTTACTTTCTTGTAGTATGGTGAAATGACATGCTGTTACTGTATTAACAAAAGCCAAAAAAAGTATAATAATGAAGAAGTAGAATGCTATTCTATCAAGACATCTTTGCAATACTGTAAATTGTATTGCATTTTATTTGTTCACAGTTTTGCACTGCAAGGAAACTACCAGGGGATGAAACCCCAAGAGGAAAAGCCCCACGAAATGAGAACAAACAATAGCAGAGCATAAGGTGTCTTGCTAACCTTTAAAACCCCAGCGCAGGCCCAGCCAATTTTCTTCAATCAGAACCAAATCTGCAGCTCTTTAGCAGCAAACCAATCAGTTGGGGTCTCGCTCACTTTGATGTGCAAATTGAAATTCATACAAGAGGGAAAAGATCTTTTGGAAAAGTGTGTTAATGGAGTCTCATTTTCATGCTGCCCAGTGTTGATTCTCTGTTGGACTCATTCAGGGGTGGCTCTTTTGCCTCCAGCATCCTTCTACAGGTTATTGTGTTGTGTGTGTGTTTCTTCAGGTGCCTTGAAATGGGTGTGATGTTCTCAGCTACTGCTTTCTTCCTTCCTTCCATCTTCCTGCATTAATTTAAACTACAAAATTTCATAAGTTAAAATTTGAGAATCATCTGAACTTCACTGTGCTTTGGCATATTTTATTTATTTTTTTTTGTTCAGTGGCAAAAGGTCGCTATTGCTCTCTAAGAAATAATTTATTTGGAGCTTTATATGGAACTGAGGATCTTTTCAAGTGCTGAACAACAACAAAAAAGTGAAGTATTTTAGTAAATTGTTGGAATTAATGACCCTTGATGATTGAGGGTCATTATCTGCTTTTAGCTCACTCTATTACCTACTTTTACTGACTCCAAGCACTGGAGCTTGATTATCATAGTGAATGATGATGAATATTTTACAGTGGCATCAGAGGAAACTGCACTTGCTCAGGAGCTGAAGCCATTGGTAGAATATGAAATTATTCCTGTTCTTCACAAATTCCTACTCCTGGAGATGCCTAAAATGGGCTTTTCAAAACTGCACAGGCAAACTCTGCTTTCAGTACTGAAGTGTAACCATTGACTTCTGGGGGAGCAGAGTGAGGTCAGTGCACAAAGCTTTACAAAACTGCCTTTATCTGGTTTTCATTCCAGGTTATCATTAAGGCGGCAGCCAATATGAAACAGGGAGTTTAACTGTGAATTCATGTGTCACTGAAATGGCTGAAGTTACAGATCACTCCATTACTGTCACTCTTTTATCTAATACCATATTGATTTATTTTCAAGCACTTAATTTTTCAATGTTCTGTGCAGCTTAGAGATCCATCTTTTCAGCTGCACTCCAAACTGGTATGGAGTACGCTGAGAATTACACCTTTTATGAAATTATATCAAATCAGGTAATTCCGTGTGTCTGTATAATGAAGGGTTACATTAAGCTAAACTTAGCATGATGTTAAATTAAACTGTAGTTTCATTCTCAAATTTGAAGCAGAAATTACTTCAGTTTTGAGTAATCAGAGGGATGTGTGTGTACACATTTATTTCACTAGTTGTCTACAGATGTCTACAGAGCAATATTTAGAATAATTTAAACATTAAAGACTAAGGAAGGCCTGTGCTTAGAGCCATTAAAACCAAGGCTTCTCTTTGCTGTCCCACTGCTACTTCCATCTGTTTTATGGGGCTTCTTCAGTGGGTTAAGCTAGAACTGGATTAATCTAAGGTAAAACAAGACCACCCTTGTTTCACAGGAGTAGGACAGTGGGTTGATCAAAGTGAGGTGTAATGGATCAGTTGCCTTGCTAGTTGGAGAGGGAGAGAATTGTCAGCACAGGAATGATGATCAGAACACTTTTCTTGAAAGGGAAATCACTATGAAGCAGTGGAAGGGAAGGAAAAGTTGCCTTCCATTTCAGCAGCAGAAGTTGTAATGTATAGAGCTTGGAACGATAAAGACAGGTGATGAATGTATTCCAGAATTCTGCTGGTCATCCTCACCAGTCATCCCAAAAAAGAGCAGAGGGCATCTAATGAACATTTTGTGGGAAATCCTAAATTTAAGTGTGCTCAAGCAAACAAAAGGAAGAAAGCTTCTCAAGACAGTGCCTGGTATTATATGTACTGGAAAAATGGGAAATCAAGATTTAGGTTCTGTGAATTATGACAAAGTTTTGAATATGACAAAGTTTGCTGAAAACAAGATCTATTTTTGTTCATTATGAATTCCCAGTCAAGCCCAGGGACAGTTTATTTGGAACAGTGTAAATCCCTACAATGGATGAACAAATTCATAGAGTTTTGTATTTGTATTTGTTTTCTTATGGCATAGGAACTTGCCATTTGGAAATCATCTGTGTCAGTTTGATTACACCTGGAACAAAAGATGTGCCTTGGTAGTCTTCAGCCTCCATTAGCTACGTTCCCATATCAAGGACTTTGCAAGCTTTTGGAAAAAAAAAAAATCAGAGTAATTACTATTGTGAATTATTGACCACTTGTTCCACATATTAGAGATTATTAACCTCACTTGTTCTCCATTATTTAAAGGAACTATATCACTTGAGAAAACTGAGTATTCTTAGGTGGCCAGCAAAAAGATTTTATTAAGTTGAAACAATTTTCTTTAATTATCCTTCAACAGTTCACAGTTTAAGAACAATTGCCCTTTTAGCAAAATGAATATAATGAACCACTCCAGAGAACTCAGTTTGTTCTGTATAGGACTCTCTGTGTGTTGGTATTACGTAGTAGGAGAATTTCCCCAGCAGATGGGACCCATTAATTAGGGGAAAACCAGAAGCAAAACTTAGGAAGCACCAAGAACAACCTGGAAACCAAGAGCAAAACCTGAGACTGGATTAGGTATGTCCTGATTCATTGTGCCTGAAGAGAAGCTTCTCAGCTGTGTAGTGTGAATGACTCTCCATTGAGATGGATTTCCCTGAGGATCTCTGGTTTAGTTTGACGTGAAAAAAGTAATGGACTTCTCTTGAAAGAGAATAGATGAGATATCCGTGTGCAGGATGTTTTCTGATACAGACATTCAAACCAGACTTTATCCTGCTGGAAGGAAAAGCTTATAAGTTTTGGAAATATGACTGATTTTACTCCTTCTTCATACAGCTGTATTATATTCAGCTGTATATTCACCTTTACCTTGCTCTGGAAGAAAATAGGATGAAAAATCATACTGAAATCTCTTTTAGGAGATTTGGACTAGGAATTAACGTATCATACTGACAATCTTACTGCCCTTACCTGTTGTTAGATGCTTCCTGAAGTTCCACCCAGCTAAATAAGGGGAGTTTACAAAGTCTGAAGGTGTTGCTGCCTCACTTACATTCCCCTTCTGACAGGTCTGTAATCCCTCATTTCCCTACTATAGCCCTGCCTGCAATGCCTGCAAAGAAAGCACTTGTAGAATCCTGCAGTTCTGTGTTCTTTAAAGTTCTGATTGAAGAGTGGTTCGGCTAACCTGGCTTAGACTAGAAATAGCCTGCTTGAAACTTTGAAATGCCTGAATGAATCCAGGCAGAGGATAATCTGGAGAATTATCAGAGAACTGACTCTGAGCACGAGCCCTTTGACACAACCACCAAGAGGCCAAATCCAAGTGCCCCTCTTGGTTGCTGAATGGTTCTTGCTTGAATTAACTCATACACAGCAGCTTTGCTGAGGTCAAAGCACAGCAAAAGGCAGTGCTAGTTTCCCCACGACAAAGGCTGGGTGAGCTCAGCCATGTGCCTCTCATGTTAATATGGAAGAGTTTTGTCATCTCATCGGTGTTAGGTTCTTGTTTTTATGGAGTTTTGTAAGATTTTTTCCTTGGAGCTGGAGTTCCTCATGCAAATTTACTGCTCAGCAGGAATAGCTTTTCTTTAGCAATGAAATGACTTTAATAGTGTACCTGGATTTAATGAACACTCTGAGTTATCATCAGAAAGAGGCATTGCTTGGCTTCATTTCTCACTACAAGATTACAATCAAACATATTTTCTGCAATTTTTAAGCTTTAACAGATTAGAACATTAATGAGTTCATTATATGCATTTCTCTCACCTTTCAAACAATTTTCAATGCACCAACTTTTTGTGGTCTGTCAAGAAGCTTCTTAACTCTTCTCATGCTCTTAACTCTCCTTCATATACATGGTAAGGAAATGTGCTTGTTTTCCTTTTATATTAGTCAAAATAGAGAGCCATGAGAAATAAATCCAATTCAATATTTTATAGATGATCCAAATAATTGAGTAACCCAAGTTTAGTAAAGTGTGAAAGCAAATTCTGCAACTATTTCTGATATTCTTCTACAGATGAGTTTTAATTTCAAGATTTGAAGGAATTCCATTCTAAGAAAAGGGACAGAATTTAGGCTTGATATTTCATGAGGTATGCAATTATTTAGAATGAAATAGTAAGAAAAAAGAACAGAATCTGAATCTGTTTGCCTTCCCATTTTCTAAAGATTTCATATTCTTACAGATAATAGAAATGCCTGTGAAGCAGTAAAGCAAAATGCAGCCACTCGACTCTGAAAGATGCCAGATAAAAGTCTGATTCTTCATTCAGAGAAGTCCATCACTTTCATTTCCAGTCTTACTTGCACTTATTGTCAGATAGTGTCTGTCATATTTTCATAATTAAGATAAATCGATAGGGTTCACTCTCAGCTGAGTGATGTTCTCCAAGTCCTGGTTTTCTCGACCAGCTTATAAAATAAAGATGATGAATAGATACCATCTATGTATTTATAAGATGTACCTCGTGGCAGCTGGATAGATTTATCTTTGTCTTTGTTTTTATTTCATGAAGTTCATTCTCTCCTGCCCTGGTAGCATGAGGAGTATCTGTGCAATTCAGTTTGAGGTTTTAAAATCTAGGAGAACTGCAGCTATAGCTAGAATAAAACCCCTTAAAGTAAGGAGGAAAAAAGTGCCTCTTTTTGCCTATTTGTGTACAAATAGTCTCACAAAATCAAGAGTATCAGAGCTTTCATCACATCTCAGTGATGTCAGACTAATTTCTGTGAAGTTTTCTTAGCTGCAAGCATGAACATAACAGGGCTGAGCTATAGACTGTAGTGTAGCATAATGTTATGCATTCCTACCACTTTTTAGAACACACTGGAAATTTACCTTAACTGCAAAATTTATCTCTCAGTACAACAATACTGCCTCAATCTCTCTCAGACTGTTTAATGTTTTGTTCTCGTCAGAATAATTTCCTTAAGAACATAATGCCTCAGCACAATTTACATTTAAAACTTTCTTTAAATGTGAAGACAGAAAAAAAAAAAAGGTTTTCTTGTATTTCCCCAGTAATGGATTGCAAAAATCACCTTGGCTTACCCTGCACTCCTTCCTCGGGCTACGTTCCCATGGAAGTGTGACTTTGATGGAAGTCATGAGTAAAGAGTGCTGAACAGGACCCATTGTGATTAGACACGTATTTTGGAAAAGCTTTAGGAATGATAAACTGCACAGTTGCAGTATAGCTATTTTATTCTATATTTAAGAAAGGCCAACGAGATTTGGGATCTTCTAAAAGAGCAAAACGGATAATAAGAAGGATGTTCTCTCAGTTTTCCTGAAGGCACTTTCTTGTCGACTTCTGTCATGCTCCAAAAAGTGTAAAATATATTGTTAGAAACTAAATGAAAACTTCTACAAGGAGCAGCTTTTTTGTCAGTGTAATGTAGGATGAAGTCTTCTGAGAATTCACAGGAAATATAGTGGTTGAAAGATTAAAAAGCCAGCAACACTACAAACAAGTAAAGGGTCAGATGGGGCCATCGCACACCAGACATTGAATAATTCAGGGTTTGCTGTGCATGTCACCTGCAGAGCTCAAATAGTTGCAAAAAGTGCAGAATCATGACTTGCTGACCCCTGGTAATAGCAGATTATGAAAGACCAATATTGCCAATGCATTAATTAACAGGCACCAAGTAACGAGCTCAGAGCTCAGGACGGTTGTAAAGACTTCAGCTGGTAGAAGGAAGGACAAACTGTGCTTTGGAGGCTCAGGCTGAGCTGTGCATCCTGCACTGGAGAGCATGGGCAGGTGGCAGCCCTAAATCAGAGCCTTAATACTTGTATTTAACTGTGTATGATAATTGGTTTTCCCTGTGGAGCACGAGGGGGAGGACATTAAACAGCAGCTGGGAGTGAGCCTTGGCACCAGGCAGCGCTGCAGAAGGAGTTAGGAGTGACAATGAGTCTCTCTGGGGAATCACGTACAGGGTGTCACCTGCTGGCTGCAGCACAAAGGAGCCCTGCCAGGAGACTGATAGGAAGTAAAAAGCATACAATTAGGAAATACAAAAGCGAAAATTACTTTGAAACTCAGTAGGAGTGCACAGCAATCCACTGCTCAGGAGCAGATGAAAACTCCCTGGGTCAGAATCGAGTCGTCCAAGTCCCACCCAGCACTACAGTTAATGAGTGCATTGCCAGCCAATGTGTCGGAGCAAAGTCAACTACTGGAAGGGTCAGAACTGTCCAGGGCAGTTTGACTCACCAGGTGACAGTGTTGAACCCATGTCACTTAGAGGCAATCAGCAAATGAAGTTTGAAATCCCCAAAAAGATTATCTCAATTTAGAGGCGAGGTTGGAATCAATACGCTTTGGGATCTTCTGGTGAAAGAGGGATGGACGTTGAGTCATGTTTACAAGCTTTGGACAATGGTCTGTTAAAGCAATTATAGTCACACACCAGGCTGCTTGCAAATCAATACCTGCAAATGGGAGAGATTTACATTTTTTTTTTATTTCTGCACAAGCCTATTTGAAATAAACTAATCATTTTCACTCTCCAGGCTTTGAGTTACTGCTGCTTAAAATCCATTTTATATTGTACATTCAGGATTCTTAGAATCAGGTAATATTATTACAAATAGTCTGGGAAAAAAAATGAATAGCAGACCTTGTTTAAAATTACTGTCATGTACAACTTTGGAAAGAACTTGAATGTTCTGTGAAATGAACTTGATTTACTGTCACTTGTCTTTACTTCACTTTCAGGTAGATTTCCTGTGCATCAGTCCTGTGATGCCAGCTCTTTGTACATTCACTAGCCACCCTTTCAACAATCTTGATGGACTATTTTGATTCTTTAAGTCCTTTCTCAGAGTAATTTTAAAGAAACACTAATTAAAGCCTTTCTATTGAATAATACATGTGCTTCACCCTCCAAAGTTTTGCTTTAGGGACTCACATTGACAAAAATACATTATATTCCTTTCACTTAATTTCATTAGTGGGACTTCTTTGACTTTGTGGGAACATACAGATTTTCCTCCAGAGCATGTTAGAGCACAGAACGATTAGCAGAGCATTAGGAAGAACCAGAGCCCAGGAATAATGTCAGCGAGCCCTATGGCAGCAGCCGAGTTCCAGGGCAATTTGGAGATGTGCTGTGCAATGGTGTATAAAATAGGGATGCTCTGCATTGTTCTTCAGGCACTTTCTCTAGAACTCCAGCCAAGTCTAATACACTAAATAATCCAGACTTAAGTTTTCCCATTTAGCAATTGGTATATTTTATGTATTGTATTGATAATAATGTCCACTTAAAATCGGGATTTTTTTGGGGTATGCAAAGCTAGGAAAGATGTTTTGATTCATGTGTTTATGCTGGTAAAAATCAAAAGAGGTTCTACTGAAATCAAGAGGATTTTACTGGTGTAAAATGAGGTTAAGGAAGAGAAGACTGCTGCTCTCAGGAAGCACTGAGAGCCACGGGTAGCAGTGGAAAAGCATTGGCATTCTGCTGTGAAGGGAAGCTTCCTGCAATAATGAGTGCATAGCAGAGGCCAAACAGAAAGCAATACATTTGGGTTCGACATCACATTCACCTTTGTGGTCTGAGAACACATGGGAACAAAAGGGAATACGAGCAGTGATTTCAAATTTCTCTTGTTATCCTTTTATTTCTTTCCTGCTTTCTTTTCCTTTCTGTCAGTTATCAGTGATCATCATTTTAAAACCACTTGTAGTTCTGGGAACAGTTCGTACTCTTTTGTTGAAGTATTTATGATTGTCAGTGAAACTTTTCAGGCTATCATTTTATTTAATATAAGCCAGTCTTATTCTCTTTCAGGCTACTGGATGCATTTTTCCTTTTCATCAGCCAGTCAAGTTGTGTGGTTGTGCTGTATGTAGGAAGTTTTGGCTTCATGTTCAGAATTAAACTGCATTTACTCTCATCTTAGGACAGGTCTTGGACAACCTTGGTGGTGCATAGCTATTCAATGCAGGCAACTTGCTAATGTTGAGAGAAATTTATAAATATGTGCTATTATTAATACAATAATTATTGGGTTTTTAAGTGCCAGGTCTAATAAAGGGAACAAATAAAAAAAAGCAGTCAGGGCTACTGATTTGAATGTTTGTTCTATCCAGTGCAATTTACAAAATTCACACTACACAGACATGAAGTCACAATAATACATCTTTTCAAACAACAAAGAACTATCCAACTAAATATTTTTTCAGTTTGAAATGCTGAAAGAAAGCTGTTGATAAATTAAAATACAAAATTGACTGAAATCTTCCCACTGCTGAATGTCTGCAGTTCCAGCTGCTGTTTCACCGATTTGAAAATACAACTTCTAAACCTTTGCAGTAGTGTCAAGACTTTCCCCACTAGGTCAGCCACTCATCCTCCTCCTGCTTCTCTGATCATTTCTGTATTGTGTTATCCAACAGAATTTCATCTCCTCTTCTATCCTCTGCTACTCTTTCCATCTCTTTCCATCATTGTTCTGTCCTTGTTTCCTTTTCTGTCTCCCTCTAGATAAAGTACCTGAATATGATGAGTTTAAAGGCCACCACAGTGCTGATGATTCACAATTCCACATCTTTGCTCTCCATCACATATCTCCTGTAGACTGTGAACTGAGATGCAACAGTCAGAATTATCCTTCTGATGGTTTTTTCCAAGCCCTGACTGCTTCTGGCTTTTTTCTCTGTGTTGCATCCAAATCCTGAAGCTTTGGGGATGGGACCCCAGACTAAATAAAAAGAGTGGAACACTAACTCAAACACAGGCTTTAAAGTAAGTAAAATCTTCCTATGTAGCAATACAGGTGACTAGAGATTTCAGCTCTTCATACCTTGCTGTGCAACAAGGTGGCAGCAGAACTAGGGAGGGTTTTTCAGGTTTGCATGTAAAATTTAAGGACAAGGCTAGCTGTGTTCTCTGGTTGTTACAGGAGTTGTGAGTGTGTGACCCTACATTACACCCAGTCAGTGTTTCACAACAGAACCTTGCTGTCCTTCAGCATGGGAAGTTTCTCCAACAGCAGAATGTTGTTTCATCACTATCCTTTAGGATGCAGCTCTCTGATAGCATAACTAATGACTTCATTAACACAATTAAGGCGTGCACACAACCTTGGGTTTGTCATTGCTTTTGTTATGCCCTGCAGCAAGTTTTCTTCCAGGTTGTGTTCTCTGTTTACTCACAAGTGGTCATCTGTGGTTTCTTTTTGTGCCTCCTTCTTTAAGTCATCTCCTGTCCCCCTGGGATTCACTCCATAAGCAACATCATTAAAGTCATTGACAGTTCAGTCTTCAAGAATAACGGTTTCTTAAAAACATATTTATTTGTATGTGTGTAATGCTTTTTCAACCATTTGATTAGTGATACCTAATTATGGCAGTGTTACTGAGAGTTTTCAAACGTGTTTTCTTCATATTTGTTTGATTTTCTGAAGGTTACAGCGTCTATAAATAAACTGCTTCACACCTGATACTCCATTCAGAAGCATTTTATATTTGCCTCTTCCTCATCCGCTTTGATGCCCATGGATTTGCTGCTCGCTAGAATCCTCCTTGTGCTTTTCTGAGATTTCACTTGATCTTGGATATTAAACTTATCCATTTGTTTCAAGCCTGAGACTGTCCAAAAATGAAAGAATGACCTTTCACTTTTGAAATGGGGAATTATTGTACCTTACCATGCTGCAGATATGACATTTAAAAGGCACATTACTATAAGTAATGGGTAGTACAATTTGATAAAATTTGATTCTTTTTGTGCAGGTTACAGGACACAGCAGAACGTGTGTTATGAAGTTTCCCCACTTTTTCCTTCTAATTGCTCAGATTTCAAAAAAAAAATTAAAATGAATTAATAGGTGACTACATAAAAATACAAGAAACATTTTGCATTACCTTACTTTCAGACAAGTTCCTCCATAAAATGTGAGGCTGATACCCAAAGATAAAGCCCAGCAGTAACACCAACCTGCTGTTTGTTTCCCTTCTGTGCTGGACACTGAATGCTGCTCTAGTTTGTTACTGATGCCCAGCCCCACTGGTTTCCCTCTGGCTTTGCCACATGTAGCCAATGAATCCCCACAGCACCTCGACCTGAAGGGGCTGATGTTTGCTGAGCATCGTGTCCATGTGCAGGCACCGTGTGTGACCCACCAAACACACAGCCTGGTGGCTTTGGAGGCTGGACCTCACCAGGGCATTTCCATTTCCTGGCTCAGTGGGAGTGCAGGATAGTGCAGGGACATTTTACCTGTGTATTTGCTTCCCAAAACCTTCTTGTGGTGCATGTCACACTCAGACTGGGGCTTTCTTTGCAGCCAGGGGTTTTGGCTTATTTTTTTAATCTATCTTCTTGTTTAGTATTCAATAAAACTGTAGAATACTATTTTGACTTTTTAAAGGCAGAGGCTTAAAGAGAACAGTGCTACACAGACACTGTCTGTATTTGAATGAAAGCGATGTGAGGGCACAGACCATATTATAGCTTTGCAAGAAATAGATAACAAAACTCTTAACATTATTAATATATAAATATATAATATATTTTGCCCTATAAAATCTGTACAGTTTTTTAGAGTTGCTATATTGTAGGCAGAGAAATAGGACTGGCCTCTATGCATTTGAACAAGAAATGCCACTTATTGCCTGATAAGATATTTTAGCATCTTTAACCTTCCTACCCTCAGTGATCTTCCATGTGGGTTGTCGCAATTCTTGTCCCAAACCCTGTCTGTGGGATCTGACAGGGCAATGTTCCTGACAGCAGCAAAAAGAGCTCAAGTAGGTTCAGAGGCAATGCAGGAAGAAGAATTTGGATTTTCAGTAGCTCTGCTGGTATAGATATAATATTGAGAAGAGTTATGCAAACCCATTTCATACATGATTTAAGCCAAAATTAGCGGGTAGAACAATTCAAAGAAGCGATAATCTGAGTCCCAGCAATGTTCATGAAAATTCCAGTGCAGGGGAATTGTAAGATGAGAATATATTCAAACTTGCAAGTACTCTATTTTTGGTGTCATAACAGAATTTCTACTACTCTGTGATCTTTCTTTTGGTGTTTATATTCCAGTCAGAAGATCTGGAAAAACAAAGACACAGGAGATTTTTCCCATCCCGTCTGTCTAGTGAGTCTCTCCCCCTCCCTCCCCCTGAAATACATCTATTTAAAACTGCAAAATCTCTTTAATCACTGTCTTAATTGTAGGAAACTTGGCTGAAATTGCTTTATTTAGTTGCCACAAAAGGAACTGTTAGATGTAAAATGTACTGGCCAGTGTAAATGTATCATCTGAAAAGGGCTATTTTTATTGGATTTCTGCCCTTCCTTTTCATTTTCACCCAAATCCATTCTCGTGTTGGATTAAAAATCAAAAGACCAACTGCAAAGCAGATGTCTCAGGATTAGAATGCTAAGTTTTTTTTCTTTATTTCTTGATTTAAAAAGAAAAAAAGAGCAGTAGATTATAATCAACATTGTTTATTTCACTGCTTGACTTCCTAAATACGAGCCACTGGATTATCAGCTTGTCTGTGGATAATCAGAAAAGGCCAAGAATTGCCTGTTTTGAAAATCCTTTCTAACTGGGAGTAGGAATCTGTATCTAGCAAAGCTGATGGTAGCTCTTAATTCCTGATTAGTGCCAGTTGAAAAGCTGCAGAAATTAACTGACCAGACTGTAATCAGAAAGCAGAGAGAGACTTCGAATACCCAACGGATAAACTGTGATTATTAGCCTGACAGTGGAGACCTGGTTGCAATAGGCAAGGAAAACAAAAAATTTAACTTTAACATCCTTAGAGATGTTCCAAAATACAATGTTTTAATCTCTGAACTGGTAGGACATTTGACAACACATCTACAAATGACCAGGGTTTGAAGAAGTTTCATTCACATCTGATACAGGCTGTGTGTGGTTTGGGTGGGTTTGGTTGCTTGGTTTGTTAAGTCAAATTCCCCCTGCTTAAAATACGTGCAGGAATGAAAGAACTGCCAGGTAGGAAGCTTAGAGGGTTTACAGGAATTAGTTTGCAATGTCACAGGGCTCGTGCTTGTCAATATTCAGGATGATTCAGAGCTGGAAGTGAATCTCAGATGCCACAAGTCACCACTGCTCCTTCAGCATGTAGGGATACTTTCACTGAATTAATATGTAGTCTTTAGATTTTAATGTCTCTGACTCCATGACACAGAAACCCATTGGGTATCATGAATTGAAATGCAGTAAGAAAATTAAATTGTGACTCCAAATTCTTAAGAAACTTAAATACCTTTAATTGTCCCAAGCAGTGGTTTGCCAGCTTATAGAATTTCAAATGCTTTCCCGACTTCTGCCTGCACTTTTCCCATTATTTAATTTCTTGATCTAGTTTTGAGAAGGTTCTGTATTATTCCTCTTTTTTGTGAGTCATAGTGACCCAGTGGCCTAGTGTTAGTCACACATTTATCTTCTCCTTATGATGTGAAAAGAATTGTCAGCAATGTGACCTTTCTCTTTTGAATAATCTTGAGCATTAATAGAAAATAATGCAGAATGAGCACTCTAAAATTCTTCATTGTAAGTGTCGTGTCCTCAACTCCACAGTGTGCTTTCACAGTGAGACTAATTCTTTGTAATGACACTGAGGGTATATTTAGCTTGCAGTAATGTGACACTCTTTCCTCTCCTTAAAAGTTGCATCATTTTCTTGGAACTAAATATAAGACAGCGTAGATCTTTCCTAGAATGCTAATATGACTCACTCCTATTTTTGTTAGTCTATCACTTGATTATTATTATTATATCTTCAGGATAATGTTGCTGGAAGTAGTTGGACGCTTTCATACATTACTTGACCAGCTACATTATTTCTCCAGAAAACAACCAAAGGTGTCAGAGAGACCTGGTGAACAAGTGTGTCTGTTGGACCAGTGAAATGCATTGAGGTGTTACAACTGAAATAGTGCCTTTTGTTCCTGTAGCTGGGAAAGAATTCCAGTCTTTGAAACACTTCTAACAGAATCAAATCAGCAAGTCATAAATTAATGGCATGCAGAGAGTCAGAAGAGAGGGAAATTATATTTTTGAGTACGTATCAATTGCAGGAGAGAGTATTTTTGTGTGATGCATAATTAAAAATGCATATTCTGTCCAAAACTCCAAATGTGAAGAAAACGGTCAAATAAAAGCATTTAAAATTCTCAGATCTCTGTTTTCATTTCACCACTGGGACAGAGATGAAAAATCTTCCAAGAGGCAAAAACCAATAGGAATTTGTGTGTGTCATCCAAAATGAATATGTGATGCTTGACATCAAAAGCACTCAGAACTGATAGCGTTGAAGTGTGTGTGGAAATAAATACATGGTGCATGGAGGGGAGAAATGGAACAGCAGATCTGAGCCTTGATAAGAGTGAGAGCAAAAGAGAAAAGAGAAGAGTGAAACATTGTGCAGAATATAATGAGCAGAATCAAGAGGAGAGTGCTCCGAGGAGATGGAGATGTGAGAAGTCATGGCAGTGCTGAGTTAGAAGATAAGTCAAGATTCAGAAGCAATGGGCAGATTAGTGGGGCAGCTGCAGGCAGGACAAGGAGAATTAGTTACAGGGAATTATGTGAGCACTACTCATTGGGAATTAATTGAAGCTAATGAGCGTTTCACTTTATGCAAAGACTTGGTGCCAGTTTGAAAAACAAAGAGAAAAGAAATGGTTAAAATCTAAGAAGCTGCAAGAGGCATTGTCAGAAATATCTCCATGGAACTTGTGTGTTATGCTCCATAAAACAATTCAGATTCTGTATCTGGCTTGGCAAAAGTCTTCTCCTAAGTGGGAATCTTGTCAGAGTTTGGCACTCTGAAAAATACCCAAATGACAAGAGATCCAAAGCAGGTGGTCTCCTCTAATGCTTGTCAGGCATAGTCAGAAGCTTCTGGAAATGCAGGAAGGGAGAAACAGCCAACATGCTGTGTTTGTGCTCTCGTGCTGCTGTTCAGCACTCATGTGGCTAAGAATTATAGAATGCTGATCCTTCAGCACTATAGCTATCAATTGTGCTAATATAGTAAGGATATAAGTGTTAAGTAGCAGCTAAATTTCACCAATTTAATTAATGAAGAAATACATTTAAGAACCAGAGAACATATTTGGATAAAATTGAGGCAGTTTGTAAGTCAGGAAACAACACATGGGATGATCAGAGCCCTTCTGAGGTATTTCAGCTGTTCTCTTGTGAAGTTGGTCACTCTTTGTGTCTTTAATAGGAGGGAGACTGTTGGTTTTCATTAAATGACCCATCCGTCTGCAAGCTGAGAGATAAGAGGATCACAGAAATAACTCTAATATCTATCAAACTCGATAGGGTTTACTTTTTTCCTTCTTCCTTTGAATAGGGAGAGGTATATTTCTGTTGTAGAATTTTTCTCATTAGTATGAGAGGATTTTCTCATTGTTAGCAAGTAAATTAAATAAATAATTAGCAAGACTTGATCATTTGCAGCCTAATTTTCCTGTGCAATTTGGGACATGGATGTGTCCAGGGTAAAGCATAATTTGTCCACTGGATCAGCGCATAAGTGCTGATGTTAATATGGTCATGGAGGGATTTGTTAAATGTGCCAAGTGAATTTGTTATAAGTTAGATATGAAATCATTTACAATTGATTAATGCAGTTTGGTTTGAGAAGTTGGGAGACAGGCTACTTGCGGAATTTTTACTATTTGTTTTCTTATTGCATTTCAAGGACTTCTAAAAGGAAAATGGAAAAATAAAATAAGCCTTGTTTAGAAAGGATAATGATGTGTGTAGGAAAACACAATCCTGTTTGTAGTGGGAACTTTGAGAGGCAGTATCGGACCCAGTTACTCTGCAAGAGCTCACTTTCTAAAAGTCATTGCATTTGAAGTATCTGTAGCTGCTCCTTGTGGTAATTTTTTTAAGAGAAAAAGTCCCTTTACTGTCCTGCCTGCAGGTTTTGGGTGCAAATGTAGTAGTTTATTTCTTCTGACGGCTCATCTCACCTAACTATTCTCTCATGCAAATATGACCTTTCTCTCATTTCATTGAATTAAGTTAAATGATGTTCTTGTCAGGGTTTGCAAATACTTCAGGAAAGGCACGAAGGTTATCTGAGGAGAACTGGACCCGTGGACTGCCCTGGTGTTTGTTCCTTGCCTTTTTCAAGAACACAAATATTATTTTTTTCCTTGCTAACTTCTCTTCTCTTCAATTTGATGATGGAACCCCTCTAATGTCCAAAAGTAGATTGTAAAGGTACCTTTAGCCATTCTGGGGCTCGCAGTCGATTTCCAGTGTCCTGTGTTTCTGAATAAAAGTGAAGACTAGACTTGCTTCCCAGTCTTTTATGTTATAATTCAATAAATTTTCAAGGAAGACCAAAACATGCTCTGGGAGTAATGTACTGCAGACTTTTAATAAAGGAGTGACAACTACACTGCCTTTCCCCATCAGCAGCCTCTCAATTTCCCCTCATTTGATGCTTCCTCAGTTCATCCTCCTGATCCCAAAAGAGCAACTGGAAGATCCTGGCAACATCCTGTGTTGTTTAGCATGACCACTATTGATATTATACTAAACAACCTGAAATAAAGATGAAACTAAGGACAAAGCATGCAATCGAGGCATCCTGAGTGGAAAGGACAAAAAGGGGGCAAGCAGAAGAATCTCATGTTTTACAAAGTAAATGATTCTTTGCATTATATTCTAGTCTTCGATTTCCTTAGAAACAAACAAAAAAGGTCTTTAATAATAACATTTATGTTAATTAGTGTTATTATTAATACAAAGGCTATTGAATAAGTCTTTGTAGTTGCAATGCCTGTAGTTTTTTAGGTTTTTTTCTTTTCTTTTTTTATGCAAACATATTTTTATCTATGTGATGCTGCCTGATATGATGAAGCAGTAGACTAGATATGATTTCTGTTTTATTTGGTGCCATCATTTTGGATTAAATTATTATGATTTTTTTAAGCTCCTTACTTGTAAAATAAAGATCAAAGCTGTTGGCTTTATCCATCACTTTTTTTTTTTTTCCAAAGCCAGATAAATCAAAGAAGTTCAAGTCACTCAAAACAACTTAATACAAATCTGTTCATGGCTGGATTGAAAACTAAGAATAGACTTTGTAATTTTTAAAAAGTAAGAAATTGTAAAGTTTAAATATTGGATGTTTTAGTAGATTGTAGAGGATTGGAAAGCAGAGGGGCTTTTACTGCCCAAGTTCGTTGCTGTTGCTAAATTGGTGTGATCTCAGAAACTGGGGTTTGCAGGGGAACCCTCTCCTTTAGCACAGTGACAGATGTAGATGTTGAGCCCCATTTCCAGTCTGATCGCTGCTCTGTCCCAGGGTGGAGCTCCAGGTCACTGCAGGACAACATTTCTCACACCCAGCTCCAACCCTGACTGTGTCATCCCTCCCAGGCTGGCTCAGGCAGGGCAAGGCAGGTCTCCTTCTGCTGGGCACCCCTCTCCGTGCTGCAGTCACTTTAGTGAATAGTTCATTCTGACATGCACTTTAGAAAGGTTTAAAAAGAACCTCTAATAATGAGGAGCTGTCTCATCATTTATCTTCATTTAGTATTGATGTTTCACTAATCTGATTTAATATGGAGGGGCACAAAGCTTTGGCTGCTGTTGTTTAGAGTGGATGTTCCTTTGTTTTTTTGTTTTCCTTGGTTTAGAAGGCGACAGTTTAGATTAGTGCCTGCATAATTCACAACATTCTGGAAGAGTTTGTGTATCACTCTGCAATTACCTTGATTGCTTATGCATTTTGCAGTTTGGAATTTGGCTCTGATCCTTCTCGGGGTCTGTTTGTTTCTTGCACTGACGTGATTGTCCAGTTCAGTATTACCTGTGCAGAATGTGCCCAAACCCCTTGTGCAGTCCCCTTGGTGGATTAACAGCTGGTGGCTTTATTTTTATTAATTGCAAATGTAGTGTTCATTGGCTTTTAAACCTGTCACTCTCCTCTTTCTAGAAATAAACCCAAAAAGGGCCTTTGCTTCCAACTCTGCCTGTGGCTTTTCCATCAGTAGGCACCAATAGCAAAAAGTATTTCTGTGGGAATAAATTCAGGGCACACGTCTCTCTAAATTATTTTTTTTTGAGGAATGTTCAGAAAAGATTTAACTTAATCATATTCTGGAACTATTAACAGCAGTATGTTTAACTGGACAGCTTTATCTACCTGAGCATAGTGAGGGAGCTCTGAATTCTGCAAGAGGTCTTTTCCCCGTGTGCTTGTTCAGAACACTGTGGCTCCTGCAGCAGCTGAGCTGGCACCCTGCGAGGCACAACAGCAGTTCACAGCCAGACTTGAGAGTGCTTGGAACAGAGAGCAGCAAGAGAATGTTGTGTTCTTCCTTGGCTCAGGGAGTTCAGGCTCTTTTTTTATTTACCACGAGGCGATTAGGAAAAATATCAAGTAGCAATAAATGAATAAAGTCTGTTCCTCACTTCCAGTATGCAATGTGTGAAATCTATTAAAAACTGATTCTTTGCTAAGTTTTTTTAACCTGTTTGTGTTTTCTGGATTCTGGGGGAAAGGAAGTGCACATTAGTTTTCCTTTTCTAAAGCCTATTTCTTCTACTTTACAGAATATTGCTAAAAGTTACCCTTAAGTGCTGCTCAAACACAATCACAGTTAAAGCCCCCCCAATGCTCACCTCCCATGGATGTTATTGATGCCATCTCTGCCAGGGCAGCAGGAACAGCCATCTAGAGCTGTCTTAGCAAAGTCAAGTTGCCACAAACTAATCTCAGTTTGCTCAGCCACTCTGCACATGAGAGGATGCACCAGATTTCATTTTGACTGCGTGTACCGGCAGTTCTTGTGTCAGATTTTTGGTGGTTCATTTTTATTACAAAAATGATCCTTTTTTTTTTTTTGATTTTCAGTGTTTAAACCTTTTGAAATGGCTGCAGAAGTAAAAAAATGTGATCCACTGATTTGAGGATCGGTATATAAAAATTATAAAAAAAAAATCAGTTAAGAAATGAGTGTAGCAAAAGTGGTGAGATTAAAACAGCAGCATTTTCATGGACCCAAAGCCAGGCCTGTGTTTTGCCAAGCCTTTGTATCACTCTTGCTGTTAAAGCTATTGAGATGCTATTTGTTGGAGAAGAGGTTTGCACTTTGATTCCTCCCAGTGCGAGTGCACCATCAATCACTGCTCTGAGTGGAGTGTGCACCCTGTGTGTTCCCACTCTGGACTGCTCTGCTGCTGCAATAATCATTTTCAGGTTGCATTGCCCCCCAAAAAATTAATCTGTTCAGTTAAGGAAAAGAACCCTAAGCAGATGGTAAAGGAATCTAATGCATAATGTTTTATTTTACAAATTGTGGTTAATTTCAATTTCATTCTATAATCCTTGAGGAGCAAAGCTTTCAAAGTCCCATGGGATAATATGGAAGAAGAGCTTTATTATTGAGTGGAAATTAGACTATAATTTTCCAAACTTTCAGTCTGGATTTAGATCTCCAGGATGCAGCTGAAAGCCAGAAATAGTTCATACTTTTGAAAAACTAGTTAATTTCTGCTGCAAATGATAATTCTATCAAACAGTGGGTAGCTCCCAGGTTCTGTCTCCTGGTTCTTTGATCTTTCACACCTACAAAAAATCATCCCAGCAGGAGATGAGAGAAACTGCAGGAACTGGAGATTCCCCAGATTGGAACCTCTGCCTAGACTGGATCATTTGATCTTTCCCAGAGTTTTTCTGAGGACGGGCAACTCTGACAGAAACACAGCTCTCAAATTACACCTGTATTTTGTCTGCAAACTGGCAGTAAAAGGGTTTTTATTTGGCTTTTAAAACTGAGGCACACTCATGAATTCCTAGATATAACCGCTGGGATATAAGGCTTGATGTTGGTACAATTTTTTCCCCTTATAAATGAAAAATAAAGATAAGAATGGCCATACAGTATCATGTGCATGGTGAAAATAATGCATGGAAAGTATCTGCTAGAAAATTAATTAAAAGGACTGAGTTCTAAGTTAAATGAATACAGTTTTCTGTGAGAGAATCTGACAAAAAGCTGCTTTACCATTCCTTCTAAGGCACTACTTTATGAGTGGATATTGGTGGCCATGGTGAATGCTGGGTTGAAAAAATATATATACATTATTTTTAATCCTTTTTATAGTCTGACTACTGCTCTTACAGATTGTTAGGATAGCTGTGCTAGCTTATTCTTAGCCCTGCTTACTTAATTTTCTACCTTCCATGAAATTCCCTCTACTTAATCAGAAGAAAATTAAATTTCCTTGAATCACAACACTCAAGATTTTTGATAAATGGTTTCTTTCATTGCACTTTCCTGAAAGTCTATTTTTTTCTTTTGTGTAGAACATTTATACAACTTCCATGAACATCACTTGGATTATTACTTGCTAAGAAGACTTCTATTTTGACCTTGAAGGTTTCATTTCATTTCTGAACTAAGAGCAGATATCTCTGTTTGGTAGTGTACAAAACCTTAAGGTGTCCCTGCTGAACCTCCTGTTTCAGATATGTATTCAGATGTATTTCCTCCTGCAATACATACTTTATCAGCTAACTTTTTAAATAATGATATCATGTATGTAGTCTTTTACTTTCAGTGGGGATAAAAATACTTGTGCTCTTTCAGTGGTTAGTCATCCACTGCTAAGTCTAATTTATTTTCTGTAGGTCTATTTTTAAATGTATTTTTTTCTCATTTGTGTTACACAGAAACACAGGAAAGGGCATTAAAGAGAGACAGAGAGTCATTCTTTCCAGTTTTCTTTCCAGTCATTCTTTCCCTGTGTCTGAGCTTTGGTGCTGATCTGGGTCACTCGAGGAGCGTGGGCCAACTAGTTTTTGACCTTGTGTAAGCCCTTCAGGCCCCACGTTATTCACTTGAGGGTCCTTTGGTGTTCATTGTTCGTGGGTTTGTTTGGTTTGGAGCAAAGCTGGTTGTACCCAGCTCACCACATGAGGCAGAGCCCTGAGTCTGAAGAGTTGTATCATCCCAAAGCCACCCATGGAACAAACCCAACCACCCAACCCATCCCTTCCCACCCCCAGCAATGTGGAGTGATGGTGAAACCTGAGAGGTTTAGCTGTAACTCCATATCTGGCACCGTCTCTGAGTTCACTTATGGAGATTAGTTAACAATTGCTGAGTTTAATTTCTCACTGAATGTTCATCTCTGCATAGAAACAGAAGTGCTCACATACGTTGTAGATACGTCAGGGAATGAAATTAAAGTTTGGAAATCTGAAGTGGGTTTGAGCAAGGTTTGGATCTCCTGAAATTATTTCTTTCTTATGGTACAAAAACAGAAGCACTCTGGTTTATTGAAAAGTTTATATTTTTTACTCTGCTACTGTGACAAGCTGAGGAAATATTAAATGATGTGGTGAAGTTAAATACTAAAAGTTGTGTAAACAGAAAACACTGATTTTCATAAACGTTTAATAAATGTGTTGGTTTTGTTTGTGGAAGTCAAAGTGTCACCCACCTGCAATTAGTTAGGCAGCTTTTGTGTTCTAACCATTTTCCATAAAACTTCCTGTGAATTCAATAGTTCTTTCCCAATGTTGTGAGGAAAAAACTGAAAGCTTTTTCGAAGTAAAAATATCTCCCTTCCTTACACCTGTGTTGCAATACTGTAGAATAAAATAATCTGAACCTCCACGATGATGAAAGGTTTAACAAGGCATGTACATGAGTTGTTGTGTCTCCCTCAGGAGGACAGGAATTAAACCTTTTTTCAAGTGTACAATTTTTCCTGTGCTATTCAAACATGTTTCCTTCATGAGAGCTTCTATATAGTTTGCATTTTTCCTCCTAATGTAGTAACAGAAATATTGAAGATTGTTTTTTAATGCTGCAATACAGCCAGTGCAGCAATCAATAGGAATCACATGACTCCCAGTGCATTCGTGCATCAAGTAGTAACTTCTCAGGGTTTCTGGGAGTTGAATAAAGTCCATACAGTAGTATCAATTACAAAAGAATTTGAAAAAACTTTCATATCTGTTTTTCCTATCAGTACCTACTGTGTCTCTGTAATGACAGAAATTCTGCATCTTTCTTAAATGACATTTTACGTAGAATCCTGGTGAAGCTTTATTAAATAAAAGTCATTTAAATGAAATGGGCAATGCCGAAAAAACTGTCATGAGGGTACTTAGTTTCATTAGGAAATGTTTCAAAGTTAACTTTACCATGTTAGTCACTTAAATCTCTTAAATTTTCATCAGTGTTATTCACTAGGGCTAAGCATTTAGCAGGCTTTAACAGCAAGGGGGTACTTTGCTAAGGTAGCAGAACTTTTAAATAATATTTAGAGACAATCTCAGAATATTCCTATGAGCTTTGGAAACAGTTTTGCAAGTATCTTTGAAAGCAGAGCGTGTGGGTCCCCCACTGATTCTCTGATTCAACCTGTTTCTCATGTTGCTGATGCATGAGGAGAGGGGATGGGTGGGTTTGGTGGCAGGCTGGGGTTCAATGCCTGCATTAACAGATGCAGTGATGGTAATACAGTGGTAGCAATTTGGCCCTGAGGATGCAGGAGGAGGACTGACACTCGAGGAAAATGAAATTTTTCAGAAGTGTTGAGCGTTTTCAGTTTCCCCAAATCATTGCTGCTGCTTTCAACATACCCTGAATTATGAATGCATGTGCTGATGCACGGTGAGAGTGGCTTTTTCTGAGAGCCCCACTCTAAGGGAGACCTATTTCAATAGCTGGGTTTTTAGGCATTATTGGTGTTAAAAATTATTAATTGCAGATTTAATTGATTATTTTGGTTAGATATTATCCTTTTGGAATCCAATAGGCACAATTCAGGGAGCATGTCATATTCAAAAAGTACCCTGAGAGTGCTCTGAAGATGTATTAGCACTGGTATCTCATGGTGTCCCTTTGTACAGGGATGTGCCTTTCTTTTGGGAGCCTGTATGTGAGTGTGCTACTGTGTGGGGATAATTCTGTCTGAGATGGGACTTGGTCTGAATCTTGAGGAAGATGAGAAAGAGTAAATGGCTGATAAATTCATGCTCTGATTTGCTTCCTGCTTCTGTCTTAACATCTGAAGTTAAATACATTATACAAATCATCTCTTATTTTGATATACTAGAGTTTGAGTTATGTAGGAGATATTCAAGGCTCAAACCCAAATTTTGTGGTAAATGGATAAATGCTGAGAATGTCCAAGATTGGACAATAATCTATTGTCCAGAGGATAGCTATTTCCCAAGAGTTATTATCAATAATACATTAGGGGTTTTTGACTCCATATAGAATCAGAAAGAGAATGAAGATGTTTCAATTTGAAGATGCCACCCCCTACTCTGATTAATTTTATTCTTCCCTTGAGACAGAGAGCTAAATCCCAAATGTCTCACACTACAGTCCTGTAGAACTGTTTTCTCTCCCACTCGATGATACACAACCCTTAATTGCTTACTTAGTCTCTCTATGTTGGTCCATTTTATCACCTAATTAGTTTGTGTTTGAAACACCATTTGGCAATAACAATCCAATCTGCTTTGCCATTTGGTTCTTCATTAATTTACTTCCAATGGTTTGTTTTAGTGAAGGGAAAAAAATAAAATTAAAAGAAAAAAAGAAAAAAGAAAAAACAAACCAAGGATTTTTGCCACAAGGTATCCAACACGTGAGCAAGCTCCTGTTGCAATGGCACATTGAAGAACCCACACAAGTTTTGGGTAGATCAGCTCTGGACTCCACTTGGGTTTGAACTTTCCTGCAGTTTTAGCTTGAGAGGACTGACATATCTGTATTAAGGGGAAGACTGGCAGGTAGGGAAGACAAACCCCAAATGCCTTTTTACTGGATGTTATAATTGAGGCCTATTGTCTGCTTTTACCCATCCAAAGCTCCTCGTCCATTGCAGTTCTGTGTGGTCTCACAGAGAATCCCTTTATTCTTCTAACTGTGTGCAAAGACCTGTCATTCCAAGCTTTCAGAGCAGGAGATATTTTCAATATGTGATCGTCCTTGAAATAGTGTTTGATAACTGCAGATGTTCTTTGATGAAAGGAACTGCCTCCTTCAGCCATTTGTTTTCCAAAGCTGATTGCCTGTGGCATGATTGTTTTACCCATGTCGGAATAAGAGAATACACAATTTACTTTGTGCTTTAAATCAGGGAAACATCCTTGAATGAAGAATATAATGTTGTTCTCAAGCACAAAACAATATTCTGGACTATATGATAAGGTAAATGTAAGACCTATAAACTTTCTTACAGATAGAAAATATGTAATGACACTTTATTTTCTCTGGAATGTAGCTAAATGAGGAATTGCTGCAGGCAGAGGACAAAGAACTCCCAATGCCCTTGTAGAGTGGTAGGCAATGGATAAGGAGAAAGAAATTCTTAAGACTCTTTTACTGCATAATAATTTTTTTTAAAAAAATTCTTTTGTAGCATGATACACAATTAACCCAGAAAGACAACCCTCATAATGAACTTCCTACTCATTGAAGTGATTGTGTTAGCCATAGTTAATTATGCTGTGTAAAAAGTCATGGTTCTTTGAATAACTCTGTATTTCTCACCCCCCACCCCACCCACCCCCAACACACATTTGTCACCAACTGTTTGGGTCTGAAAACTAGACTGATTAATAATGGTAAAAAGAAACTGTAAATCAGCTATAGCTGATGCGTTCCAGGCATTGCAAACTACAAGTTAAGAACTTCTAGTCTCAATTAATTTGATTTTAGTCATGTTTATCCAGACCAGAATCTTCTTTCTAGAGAAGACAAAAGCGTGGGAAAGGCAGAAGTAATTTTTCTCAGTTTATGATATTCTGAGTCTTACTTTTACCTTTGATTCTTATAGATATTTTAATATATTTTACTTTCACAACTTTGTCCAGATTTTATGGACCCTCAACATCCCTAACATTCTGTATCAATGAATTCCCCAGTTTAACTACAGGTTGTCTGAAAAAGCAACTTGTTTTGGTTCTTCTACTCTTAATCCAGCCCAAGGCAAAAACAGTCAACAGGCAATCTTTGCCTTCTCTGTGCCTCTCACTGCAAAGGTTTCATGTCACACACCCCAAAGCCAACTCTCTGCCAGAAGGAGAGTTGTTTGCTGGCTGTCCCTGGGACAGAAAGCCTCCCATAGCTTTGATTATGCTCTCTCTGGGGTTTTGAAGTACCTTACATGTTTTTAGACGAGTGGAGCTTACACATGGTATTGAAATATCTGTTAGGGCTTTAGAGGGTGTTTCATGCTTAACTGCCAGAAAATTATAGCTCCAGTCTGTGGTCGAGGAGGAAAGGTGTCTTTAACATTTAGATTGACATTATCCGACAAACAGATGAGTCTGAGGGGACTGTTTGGTTGTCTTTTGGCATGTTTGTCAAATACCTGATGTGAAATGAGAAATAGCTGGATTTGTTCTTGCTCTGAAGTATTTCCATCTCACATTTGAAATCAGCATGCCAGTAGGACAATTAGGGATCACACAATTAGGTATCTTTTAGGTGCATCAGATCAATATCATTAGTGTGACATATGCAAGTCGGGATTATAAATAGCTCCATATGAACAGGACTTAATGTCAGTTTAAGAGAATTTAATGAGAGTGAGTTACATATGTGCTTATTTTATACAGTCCTAGAGCAACCTGTAAAAGAATTGCAGCAGACACTTGATGGCACTCCTGAAGAGAGTTCCTGTAAGTTTTGGAGAGCTTTGTTTCAGAGTAGCCTGTTTCTGCAGTCAGCAAACATCTTCCTTGCTGTCCAGGTAGGGGCAGGGACTCGTCCTCTGTGGTTTGTGTTCTTTCCATGTGTCTGCTGGATTTGCTGGAACTGCCACTCCAGCTTTAACACAGAGAGCTCCCAGCAAAGGCAGCTCAAACCCAAAGCCTGTGGCAGCAGCAAAAGGCAGCAGCTCCTTGCAGGGACTCTGCAACCCTCCTGTGGCAATCAGGAACGCAGCAGGGCAGCACTTGCACTCCCAGTACCCACATCTGGCACGATTCTTTTCCCCCAGGAGTGCAGAGGAAGCCTTTGTGCAGTTTCATCTTAGGTATGTGCCCTTCTCGGACATGAAAACACTTTTGCTGTCCTAGGCAAGGTAAATACCAAGAGAAAATTGTAAAAGAATCCCAAATATCTGATTGCCAAGCTTATTTTTCTTAATATCTTTAGAAAGTTTCTATTGATACTGCAGCTGTTAATCTGAAATTTTCCTTGGTGGAACTGACACATCTCAAGCTTTGTGAGGTTACAGGCTGTGGTCCTAGTTTCATTACTAAATATAGTTGAAGTTGATTAATAGAGGGTAATGAAAACCAGTAATTGTTCTGAGGAAATTACCTCAGATTTTTATTAATCTGTGGTTTGTGGTTTGATATCCATAGCTTATTTACCTTGAACAGACCAGCATTAACCTTTCCCTTCATGGCTGGATGGCCAAATGGATTTTCTATTTTTTTCCAGCTCTTCATTCTTTTGGGACCAGAAAGGTGACCAGTGGTGACAACTCATTACTTTAAACAACTTCTGTATTTCAGTGCAAAAAGTGGGGATGGAGGTCTGTGGGCTCTCCATACGTGGGAATGTCCACACGTCCATCATTGGTCAGAGGCAGCAAGACTTAGCAAGAACCAGATTAAAACTGCTCAAAACAGGATGGTTGAACACTTTAAAACAGTGAGATTTGATTTTTGCAGTCTCTAATCCAGCCCTGCTGTTCTTGTAGTTATTTATCCCACAGTGACTCAGTTTGTGAGGGAGTTTTCACACTTTTTGCAAGTCAACAACTCATAACGGAGAGTTTGGGTTTTAGTTTGCCTGTTGTGTTTTGTTTATCTTGTGTTGAACTTCATTGTAAATGTATCTCCCATTATTCGTTCTGGAGGGGAAAATCCCGGGTTCCTGTGGTCAAATTTTCACAGAAGCTCTAAAGAGACTTACTACATGGAGACCTGAATGTACAGAAAGTGATCAGTTGCAAGCACATCCTGTTGGTTGTCTGTAGAAGTTTTCACAGTAATCAGACGTGGGGGAAAATCTTGTTTCTTTATTTATTTTTAATCACTCTTCCTTCCCACAAACTGTTCAAACACATAGGCACTGTTTCCTTTTTTAAGTTTGAAGGCTGTTGATTTTTTCAGAGGTCTTTTTTGCATTTGTCCACCTTGAAGTGTTTTTGCATCACCATAAAGACAAGTACAAGTCGTGTTTGTCTTCTGAACTGTGCTTTGGGGATGTTCTGTCACAGTCCTGATAGAGATCTGAAAAACTGAATGAACATAAAATATAAATAAATTCTTTTCTCATAATCAACATATACAGCATCAAATCATAGTATGCACTAATGAGATGGGATGAAAACTGACAGCACATAAACTTTGTACTTCTGAGATTTTGCATGTGTGTGTGTTTGTGCTCAACACTGACTAATGAGAAAAGCTGAAAAATAAATGATAATTGCTTTTTATCCAGGAGTTTATGAAACATGCAAGAATGTTGCTTTGTGTCAACACTAGAGTCTTTACCAAATAAATCTACATATGGAGAAGGAAAAAAAAAATCACCATTGTATAAACATAACAGCTGAAGTGCATGTTTGTCTGAAAGAGTAGGAAATTAGGGAATAGCAACCATAGATGGATTTTCAGCATCTAGTTTGTGCACTGCAAATTGCTTTTATCTGCTTTTAAACTCCTAGGAATACTTGGGTGCTGCTTCCTCTAAAAAGTATGTCTATCTTCCCTCCTCTTTCTCAGGACAAATCACAGAATGCTTTGGGTTGGAAGGGACCTTAGAGATCATCCATTTCCAACCTCCCTGCCATGGGCAGGGCCACCTTCCTCTATCTCAGGTTGCTCCAAGCCCCGTCCAATCTGGCCTTGGACACTTCCAGGGATGGGGCAGCCACAGCTTCTGTGGGCAAACTGTGCCAGGGCCTGCCCACCTCCCAGGGAAGAATTTCTTCCCAATATCTAATCTAAACCTACTGTCTTTCAGTTTAAAGCCATTATAAATAATTCCCTTGCTTAGCTCTCCAAAGGTTGGGAACAGCTCAGTGCTGCTCGTGCCTCCAGTGCAATCCGTCTCCTCCTGACTGGCTGCTTTCAATGGGGCTGCAAAAAGAGCTGCTTGAGCTGGGGAAAAGAGGAGTGATGTTTGGGAAGAAACATGAACAGGGAAGTGCTGTCTGTGGCACTGCAGGGCTGCTTTAAACTCTGCTTTATCTCAGTCAGGGGCCTCTCCAAACAGCCACGGATCTTTACCAAAGTCACTCCTTTGCAACCAAGTTAAAAGACATTAGGAAAGTTTGTGTTTGTTGGGCACAAAAGGCTAGTGTCAGATTTTATGCTAGTTCATGTATTTCCATCAGAAACATGGTTCCTGTTGTCTCAGAGTTTTGTGAAAGCAATAGGAAAATGATCTCAGGGGTTGAAAACCTGAAAGTTAACTCAGGGCAATACACAGCCTGAGGGTTGGTGCTCTCCCAGTTGGAAGGGGGTGTTGGGAGTTTCCCATCTCCTTGGCTGCTGCTACAAGGAAGATGTTGCTGGTTTTAGGCAGAGAGGAAGAGTTTTGACTCAGATTTGTTTATTAAAAGAACCCAACTGTGAATAGTAACTTTACTACCGATTTAAATGTGAAGATGTTTGTTATAATGAAGTATAAGCCCTAAAACGTGACTGTGTTCAATAGTACACTGGTCTAAAGCAATAAACTTATCACGTATTTATTGATTGTTGATACTTTCGCTTATTGTACAAAGCAGACAATCTTCCTGAGTGAACATTTTCATTCTCTGATGTCCAAAAAAAACCCCAAATAAATATAACTGCAAGAAGTAGATTGGCTGTTATTTGTCGATTGACATAAAGTCATCAAAGTTCCTGCAAACAGTCTATTTATTTATAGAAATGTCAAGAGCTTACTAAAAGCTTTAGTCAAGCCAAATTAGTATTGCAAATTATATTAATTAGAGTATATCAAGCTATATTAACCAGTGTAATTTATTTTTTATATTAGAAAGCTTTAAATGGGTGCACCAACACTAATTAAAAGTGTATAGAAATCCTTTTTCATTACCAGCCTGCCTTTCTTGTTTTACAGGTGTCAAACCATGCAAAAAGCTAAAAAACAGAATTTAGGAAAACTACTAAAATTAAGTCTAAATAGTGCTGAATAGTCCTATAAATGGACTTTTACAGCAAGTATCATAGTTTCCTGCAGATTTTTGAATATGATGTCAGACACTGAGCTCAAAATAGAACAGGAGTTTTCTGAGCTTTGATTTAAATTATGAAAAAAGAGAATTTAATTGAACTGATTTCTAAGCAGAGTGATTCAAAGCTCTCATTTTAAATCATCTGATTTAAAAATAATATAGTAAGATCTTGACTATTGGAAACATTGTAGAATCACAAGTTATTCCTTGTGATAGATAATGGATTTTGAGCACTTTTCATATGTAAGGAAATAAGTAGATGTACTGGTCACAATTGTGACTGATTTCTGATTTTCCTTGGTATCTGCTCAGTTTAAGGTTGTGTGACTTTTTCTCATGTCATATAAGGCTCCACTTGTGTGTATATACATGGAATTTTTCTTTCTCCCCTAATTGATAATCAGTGGTTGTGTTTATACCTTCTAATTGCCTTCATTAGCACAGAACCATCGTGTCATTGCCCCAGGAGTGGAAAACTTCATGTTTTATAAAGTTTAATCATTTCCCAGGTTGTTGTCTCTGATCCAGCCAGACTCTCACTTGTTTTAAAATAGTTCAGAAAGAACTCACAACAGCCCACAACTCTTTTTCTTTATATATTACATAGTTTTTTTAAAAGGCCTTGACAAAGGCTTTAAACATTGCATGTTCCAGGTGCATTGTATTCTCATACAAGACTTTCAGGTGTAAACAATGGCATTGGTTTTCTGAGCAGAAACCCAAAATGATTCTTCATGTTTAAAAAACCCCATAATTCTCATCCTTAGTTTTCAGGGCTGTATTTCTTAATTACTGAACTTCACCTCTTAGCTTGTAAGTTATCAGAGCTCTTATTATAACCCAAAGGGATATGTGTTCTTATTTTTTCCAGATGGGCTGTGGGGGGGCTCTGATGGTGTGGGGGTGTTTAAGATTGATTAGAGAGTGGCTGCTGTTAAAAAGAGCTTTTTCACTGCCTGGGCTCGAGTTTGATCTGGGGAGGAGTTCTTGGGAAGCCTGTGGGCATTGGCAAATGTTTCCACATGCCGAGGCAGTCGAAGTGGTGGAGCAGTTTGGAGCTGCACAATAAGTGATGAAGTGCAGAGCCCTGCTTTGGTTTGAAGTGTCCCTCTTAGATAATGACACATTGGCAATTTAAAAATCATCCCAAATGCCAGCCAGACTGCATAGCTCAAGAAAAAAGAAGCCAGTGTCAACAAACTAACCACAGGAGGCTCTTGCTTCATAATGATGCTCAAGAATGTGTTAAAATGTTAGTGGAGTGTGGGAAGTCAAAGAAAAAAACCCTCTTTTTGTCTGATCTGACACAGAAATAAGTGGCTTGATCCGATGTAAACAAGTGGATTAATGGGAGTCACAATGGTTTGCAGTCATCAATATGTTTTTGTAATAAACTGGTAGTTGCAAGAGAGGGAAAAAAAAAACCCTCTACCTGCCCTTCACTGATTCTTATCATAAAAGAAAACATTAAAGGAAAAGCAGGACAAGAGGTATATTTCAAGCAAACCAGAAGAAGCTTTTTTTTCTGTTTGATTTTGCACTTGGGGAATTTTACTTCATCTCTCCCTTCAAAGGTAGCAGAGAATTCATTTACTGTAGCCTGAGGTTATAATAGCAAAACAAAGGCTGGCAACTTAACATACTTCAGAAAAAACAAAATAATTCAATTAGACCAACTCACTTGGTTGTTCTTGGACATTTGTGAAGTTGGGAAGGACACGTAACTTCTGCTTTTAAAGGAGATAGTCTGTCAGCTGGAAAAAAAGGCTGGGAAAAGGAAAGGAGGAGGAGTGAAAGGGAGCCCTTGGGCCAAAAGGAGTCATTCAACTTTGGCTTCTTCCCAGGTGAGCAGGGTTTTAAGGGGAAAGAACAAGAGGTCCCACCAGGAGGACTGGTCAGTCTAAAGATAATGAATTCAGTCTAGAAGATCAAGTGATCATTAAAGGTGAAGGAGCTGAATGTTTTATACAGGTGCCCATACAATCAGAACTTCACCCACAACTGTTTCTTCTCTAAAGCAAGTTACCTAACTGTGAGTAAAACGTCTTAAAGACCTGATGCATTATCCTTATAAGTGATTTTTCAGCTGTTCTGAGATTCAATTTGCTGAATTTGAAGGTGAACAGATGTCAGACAAGCCTTTAATGTATCTAGGATATTTTGGTTTGTTGTGGAGATACAGAGGGCCCTAGCATTGTTGAATGTGTTAATGTAAATCCCATCATATTCCTGAACTCAGTGGCTCGAGCTTTTTGACCTGCACTGTGTCATACGTGAGCTTGTAAATTGTTTTGAGAGATTAAAAAAAAATGGAAAAAGAAATCTGGTAGATTTTTATGAAAAATGAACACTGCTGTTGGATTTTGCAGTAATCTGGGTTTGGACTGGACTGGATTATGCCCCATTGATGTACCTTTAAATTGTAAAGCAGTTTGGCTCTTATTACAGAATGTGCCAAACCAATTACCACAGGTAATCATACATAGGCTAAGTTGAGCTGCATAAAAACAATGTGATTTTAGTTTCACTGGTCAGTCCATGCAGTTGGTACAACAGCTTATCCTTTCAGGCTTGCTTTGCATCAGAGCAAGCTTGTCTTCTGCTCTCTCCTGGATTTCTGTGCCCTGCCCTCTCCTTCACTTCCAGGGGCTCTCCAGCCCAAATAAGTACAGCCATTTTTGCCATCTGCTTGTAGTCAGCACCCCACTGTAAAATGGTTTCAAAATCAGGTCACAGTTTTCAAGTCTTGGCAGCTCAGTCTCATCAACCTGACAGGTTTCCTCATCTGCCATTGTGGATTTTTTTCTCTTTTGCAGAGCAATTCAGAAGTCAATGACTGAAAACATGAACACCAAATAGGGAATACACAGCAGAGGTCTATACAAATATAATGAGTGTTCCTTTTATTCTTCCTCACAGGTTCCCAGACCCACAGACAGTGTCCTGTGTGCTTCCCACTCTTCCCTGGAAAGGGGAGAACACTTTTGCAGGCCTGAGCTGCAGTGGGAACACTCAGAGTAGGACTGATGTGGGTGCCTCCTTGGGGTGCTTGTCCCAGGGGACAATTCCTGCTGCCCCCTTTGCCCACCCTCCTGCTCTCCCTGCAGATCTCCCCTGCTGCCCAACTCCCCTTCTCAGGACTGACCTCATGTTCCCTTTGAGCAGGGAAGTTTGAGCTCTGCTCCCCTCAAATGACAAGTTGCCTCTTAACTTTTACATAAAAATAAATGTCAATGGGAAAAATATGCCCCCTTCTTTCCATAATATTTCATGTGGTCTTTCATACTCAGTCACCCTGATGCAATAATTTATCCCTTTCAGAACCAAACCAGATGTAAAGTGCTCCTGGGTTTCCCTTTTATTTTTTTTCTTTTTCATCTAGCCCATGGTGCTGAAAATCACATTTTAATCTCCCCAGTTAAAAATCGTGTGAGTTCAATAAACAAGAAGATGAAATCTCTTTCTTTTCCCTGGGACAGGTGAGTACATCTCTCCCTAATTTTCAATGTATTCAATTCCTCTCCAAATCCTCATAAATAATCCTGCTTTTACAAACATATTTAGCTTCCTTTTTGGAGATGAGGGTTGCAGATGGTGCAATTTTTATAAAAATATTTAATCTGGAAATAAACCAAAGAGGATTGAAAACTATGATGGGAAAAAACAGATGAAGAAAAGAATCTTGAAGTGATCCAGGAAATTCAAAAGACAGCTCAAACACGTTATATTCAGTATGTTAGGGCCTGTTTGCATTTGAGTTTTCCTCTGTATAGAGTTGCAAGCATAAATTTCAGAACTTCTTGTAATGACACTACATTCTGTGCTTGTAGGGGCTTTACACATTTGTAAGACCTGGTTCCTAACATGATAAGCCATTAATCATGAAATAAATATTGCTTAATTTTAAAAAAATGAAGGTTTTTTAATCCTCTTTGCTTTTAGACATCTCTGTGCAAGTCCAAAACATGTATTTTTGTTTGTATTATTGGGTTAGTATTTTGAATATGTTAAATTTCAGTAAAGGAAAAAATATCATAAAAAATGTGAATTAAAACATTTCCAATAGATGCAAGAACACAGTTGGAAATGTCTCTGAGACTTCTTTCAGCTGAAGGGCTGTAGGAAATAGCACTTATGACTTTGTTGGGAAAGGGCAGAACCAGAGGCATCCCTGGGCAGCTGCAGGGGCTCCAAGAGAGAGCAGGCACAGGCTGGGCTTGTGACAATAACAGGAATTGAGTTTTGTCCCACCTGTGGAAGAAATTTTGGCACTTTGGGCAGAGAGAAATATCTGCTTGCCTGTGCAACGGTAACAATCCCTGAATCACCCTCACTTAGTGAATATTATTTTGGGAAAGGAACTTTTCGGAGACCTCCTTTCCCGAGGCTGTGAGACGTGAGTGTGTTATGTAAATAAATGGGTAGCCTTGAGGAGATCGTTCATTACTCCTGCCAAATCAACTTTGGAGGTATGTGGCAGCTGGGAAAAATGCATCTTCTTTAAGAAGTGATTCCTTTGCACATTTTATTTAAGTATCTGACCAGAGGGAGGGATATGGATCACAGTTAGAGGATTACAAAGTTATGTATATCACTTATCATTTCATTCTCCAGGGCAATTGTCTGTTTAAGGAGGGAATTGAGAGAAAAGTGGACTTATGTTTGGTTTTGGTTTGGTGTTAATTTATAGGCTTCTTTTATAAGCTACTAAGAAAAAAGTGTTAAAAAGCAATCTTTTCCCAGCTAGGAATACCACTATTAGTTTTTATTTCTGTCCTCACATCATTTCAGTAATTTCAAAAAGACCTTTTTCCTGGAATCTAGACTCTTACAAGAGTCTGAAGCTACCCTAACTCTAAACTTAGCTCTAGCGCTACAACATAAAATAGAATATAAGCAACTAGAAAACACTTTTTTTAGGTTTTGCTAAACAGTCATGCCATCTAGAAAATTCTTCTTTACACCTCTTCCCATGCTGCAGTTCCCTGAGAAAGCAGCAAGTCCTGCCCAGGGGTGGAAAGCCAGCTCTGCCCTTCACTGCCTTGGCTGCTGCCTCCAGTTTTGTTTCCCGGGGTGTGGGTACTGGTAAGAGCACCCCAACATGGTACAACACTTAAAATACCCCCAAGGGTTGGTGGGAAAGGTAGATAAGGTTAGTAGGACACTTTCTGCAGGTGTTCAGCCAAGGTTGTGCCCAGTAACCCCGTGGCACAGTGCCTTGTGCTGAGCTGGCATCGTGCCTGTGCTGCAGCAGACATGGGCACACCCTCTTATAAGGGTGTATTCTTAGGTAAGGTTTTGAGTTGGACTGTGCTTAGGCATGTGCTTTATATCCTTCTGCAAATGAAAATATAGTAAAATGGAGCTGAACTTCTCAAGAACTTTTCTTTCTGTTGTCTGGCCATTTATTTGAGATTGCAGTGACTGTTGTTTTCTTGTCCAGCTGATGAATGTAAAGGACCATCAGCACTGGAAAGGGAAGGGATACCTTGCAGGACAGGATGTGCAATTCGGGGCTGGGGATCTGTGCATTCATTAAAGGTAATGAGGATCCTGACCATGCAGCCCTGTCAGCTCCAATGGTAATGAATCGGGAGAGCTGAGTTTTCCATAGATCTGAATGTATTATTGTGAAAATAGCTTTAATGACTTCCTGACAAAATTTACAATGAAAACATAGTTCAGCTAATTAGTTTTGCTCATATTCCTTTGACAAGGGGCTTCTGGCATGCGCTTGTAATTCCCCTTGGAGTGCAGTGTTAGATTTTAATATGTACACTTTATTTCCCAACATTTAGTTTATAAAATAAGCATGAGCTTTCCACTTTAGTCCCTGCTGCCCCTGCTGCCTGTATCAACTGTATTAAAAAGACACACAACAAACAGAGTTTCTTCAAATATTCTGGGTTTTTTTCCCCCAGAAAATGTGCAGCTACTTTTTTTCTACTGTCTTTATTGTCTGCATGTTTCCCTTCCTCCTTTAGCTTAATCATCTTTACATTTCAATGTTTTCCTGTAAGATCACACATCTTGCCTTTTGTGCAGAGGAGTTGCTAAACAAGAAAGAAGAGGAGGAAATGTTTTTCCTCCATATAGATTGATTTAGAAATGTAAGACTATAAAGGAAAGAATAATATGACTTTATCCAAAGCAGTAATGAAACTTCAGAGCTATGACTGAGCAGACTAACAGTCATTTTATTTAAGAATTACCTCTATATGCTTTACAAAATGTAAACGTTCCTGTACTGAGGGTGGAAAACAGCACTTAAACTTGGGCAAGAGTCTTCACACTTTATTGGATACTTTTCTCTTAGATATATTGTCATCCATGTTCTCATTCTGATAAACATACAGTGAGAATAAAGTCCAGATATTAAATGTCAGTTTTCTGGGGAAAAAAGAAAGTCTTTGGCTGAAGTGCTGTGTCCTCTAAAAGCAGAACTTCTTAGGCTGTGAAGTCAAACAGAAAGTCTAAGCTCCTAGGAGATATATGTCCTTGCTATATTATTCAGTCAATATCTTTAGTTATTTAGAAACATTTAGTGATTCTCTAACAATATTAGAAGTTTGTTAATATTTCATTGTTTTTTTTCCTAATGTTTCCTGCTAAACACTTATAGAAATGACCATTAAAAATTCAGGGACCGGAACAGCTCCTGTTGTTTTGGAGGTATGCAGTTGTAGCCTTTAGTTCTTGCTGCTGTACATGAAAACACAGTGGCACAGTTACTTGGGGGGAAAAAAAAAGTGGACTAGTTTTCAATTCCTATTTTGATGCAATATTTTTAATGCATTATAATTTATTTATGATTGCATATTATCATTATTACAGAAGCATTGAGAAGCTTTGAATAAGTGTTTAATTATATCAGACACTATAGACATGCAAAGCAAGCAAAAGAAAGGCTATTGCAGCTAACTTACAATCTTACAAGATAAAGATATGGTGGGAGAAAGGAAGCAGCTTTGTCATCACTTTACAGCTCAGGCTCTCACAGAGTCTCAGCCTTTTCTCTTTTTCTGTCCCTCTTTGTCTCTCATTTAAAATATCCTGAGCACATACCCAGCCAGCCTCATCCAGCAGCAGCATTTCTTGCTGGTGCCAGGCCTGGCTGGGTTACTGTAAACCTAAGGCATGTGACAGAATACATACAAGCCCTGAGCAGATTTTTCAGCCCAATGGAGCCATCCATCAGTTTGCCAAATCAAGCGGGTAGTGATTGAGGGCAGTTTCCAGCCACCTGATTGTCAGAGTGTTCCTGCCTCTCAAATGAGCAATGCAGAGTGTAATAAAATCTCTTTTCCTATTGCCATTTTTCACAGTTCTCTGCTGAGCTTGTTGTTTGATAAATTGCATGGAATTATAAAACCCTGGGTATGAAATGCTTACAGGACACTGCTTGGTCTCCTGGGCCCATATGGAAGTGTATCCCAAGGAAATCTGTTTGTGTCCAGTCCCATTCTTAGGGAAATAGGGGGTGTAAAACTTCATAAGTCAGATTATTAGTGCTGATTCTTCAGTAATAACATGTAAAAATATCCAGTCATTGGCTGTGAAAAGCAAGGTGTAGCACAACTGAAGATGCTTGGGGTTTATCCAAGACATTAAAACAGAGTCTACAGGAGGAGCGATTTAAGAGATAGAATCTATTGGAATAGAAAAGTTATTTATATCAGCATTTTAGAAAGATATCTTATTCAATATCATTTATAGAAAGGAGATATATAAAAATTTTCCTATTTCTTGGATACTTTATTCCTACCAGTGCATTACTGAATCTTACTACTTTAAAAAATAAGACTGTAGCTTTGTGCAGACAGTATTTTTTGACACAATTTAATACAGGATTTTGTAATTACAACTACATCTTCTTTATTTGCCTTTGCTGTTTTTGTTTTTCTTTAAAACCTGCAAGGCAATTTACTTCCTTTTAATACAAACAAACATTTCCTAATTATAGTAATCAGTTCCCATGCAATAATTGCATTAGCTGTGGTAATTATTATTTGCATCACCTGGACCTCTATTGGGGTTGAGAGACAAAATCAATAATTCCCAAGCAGGCAGAAAGGTGAGGCTGATTATGCGTTCAAGTGATCAGAGACCAGATTGCATTTGATTAAATGAACTGGTTAGAGATTTTATAATTAATGTTCTTTGTTAAAAGACAAAAAACTAAACAAATGCGTACACTCTACCCTTGCTGAAAAGTGGTCATGAACTCTGAATGTCAGAATGGAACAACAACTCCAAATCATATGAAGTGAGGTAATTTTTAAACAAAATTGTAGTTGCCAATGTGAGGTCCCTCTGGACACAACAAAAAGAGACACCTTCCCAGGGTAAACATGGTTAAACTTCCTGGCTTTACAGGGTCCAGAAATTGAATTTGACTGATAATTTAGAGAGATCTGAAGCCCAAAGAGTTTAGGTATTTGCTATAAACTGGAGTAAATAATGAGAACGTTTTTTCTTTCCTGCTACAAACAGCTTTTTCTCCATGGCATGTGTATAACTAAGAGCACTTTAATGCTGTTCTACATACAAAGCTCCAAGAGTATATGGGTTTAATTCATATCCATATAAAACAGGTGAGTGATTAACTTACTTCTAGACTTCAAGCTTTAAACTTTGTTTTCATTCTGTTTAAAATCTCTTAAATTATCTTAAAGGATTATTGTAACAGCAAGTTCAGTGCCAATCTTTTGTTTATCCAATAGTTTCTCATTTTGTGTTACTTGTTTTTTGAAAGAAACTGAATTTTCTTATTTACCAGAAGCAGAGGAGAGCTTTGGATTCACTTAACAAGTATTCCCTTTTATCATTTCCTATTGGAAAATCTTTGAGGACACTCTTTAGCCTGCTCAAACTGAAGTATAAAGTACTCTCAGAAAGCTACTTCTTACTCTGAATTTTACAGGACAGATTACTAAGAACTGTCTTGGTTTTCCACATTTTCGTCTGTAACAGTTTTCCAGAAGCCAATAATGAATCTCAAAAATATTCTTGATCTAAGCAGTCCCAGACACACGGGCAGGGAGGCTTTGCTGGCTGGGGGAAGGATGGACACCTCTGCCCTTGGGTACTGAGCTGTCATCACTCAAATTCCTTGCCTCTTTGTCCCCTTCCTCATCACAGCCCTTCAGATTTTATCCCCTTCCATGTCAGTGTTTTCCTTCTGATATCCTTGAGCCAGTGGTTATTACTGTCTTGTTCTGTTTTCCTCTTCTTCTCTTGGCTCCAGCTTCTTTTCTCCCACCTCCTTTCTCACAACTTACCAATTTTCTCAGGACCCTGAGCCGAGGTCACCCGGTGATGCTGCATCAGAGCTAAGCCTTGGGTCACAGGCAGCTGAACCCCTGGGTTGGGACTTACATCTCCAGGATAACTGAAGTGCAACAGGTTGGGAAATACATTTCCTGGGCAGATCAACCTGCATTTGTGATTGGCACTGAAGTGAATATTTAAATCTTTCCTTTGACTTCACAAAACAGTCGTAGAATTGGCATAATCTTGAGGTTTTCCTAAATAGAGGTGTTAGTTATTGAGTTTGAGGAATACTTAAAGTTGAAATTTGGAATTATCTTTCCAACAGACAGATCTTTAATACCCTAAATAAGTCTTGCATCAGACAGCATTAAAGCTTAGTAGCGGATTTCTTGTGGAAAATGTTCCAAAAAGCTATATTTTCCAGGGAACTACATTAAAGCAACATCTTTCTGAGGCTTAGGTATATCACACAAAATAACAACCAAACATCTGATTTGAATAATTCCCTTGGTGAATGAACATCTTAACCACTACCATTTATCCCAGATTGTGTGAAACAATCACTGATTTTTGGCTTTCATTAATACATTTCCATGTGCTTTTCAGCAATTCAGTGACTATTATATGAACATTGAACCTGCAATATGGAGCTTTTATGGAAGTCACAGCTTTAACCATCTCCAGGTGTAAAAATGGAGTCCAATAATGCCACAAACTGGGTCTGTTTGTCATCCTGTGGTATCTTTCATGAGCATTGCCTGGCTAGTCTTGGGTGATAAATGATGATATAGTCCTTGACCAGAACAAAATGACAACCTAATGAGGTTCACATGAATGATGACAGGAGAGAGATGCAATCAAATATATACAATTTTTACCTGCGAGTATGTTCTTGCTTCTATTGGCATAAATAGTTGGAGTGCATGTGAGTGCTAAGGCATTAGCTCCTCATTTTCACTGTGGAATTATCCTTGGCGTTCTCTGCTTATCTGAAAGTGAGAGTTCTTCGTTTCCATTTGATCTATTTTTTCCCCTCCAGCATAATGAAGAATGATGGTACTTTCAGATGTTGACATTTTAGAAAGCTGAGATGGTCTGTAGTAGACTACAAATGATGAAAGCTTAATGAAAGTTATTTTCTCATAATAGCTCTAAATTGGCTATTTTCGCAGAATGGAGTGGGTCCACTGGATTGAGCCTGAACTTTTTACCCCTCTGTAATCCTGTAGTTACCAAGAGTAATGTGGAATGACTTTAACTGTTGAGCTTTTAAAAATCCAGAGTGAGGAGAACTGATTCAAATTGAATTTTTACATTATTCCTCGATGTGGGAATTTGTTACTGTGAAGAGCTGAGAGGTTGTTGTTTCCTGACTTCGTCCATTGCAAGCCAGGCGGTCAGACCCAGGAACTGTGGTGTATGAATAGTGAAGACCATAATGAAAACAGTAGGAAATGGGGATTTTAAACTTCTAGACTAGGATAAAATTTTCATATTACCCAAACTGCAAGCCAAAATATCAAAACTTTCAGTAAATCAGCCTGTAATCATTTCATACCTGTAGAGCTGGAAGACTCCCCAACCTCATTTCCCTCCAGAGAATTAGCAAGGTTGTTCTAAATACATAACACAGTGAGGACCTTCCCAAATTCTGTCTTAAAGAAGTAATATTCAAACCCCTTGTTTCATTAGAACCCTATTTTCGATACTTAAAATTGTTGGTAATTTTGCTCCCCTGATTCAAGCAGACATTCTCAGGGTGCAACCACTTCTCTCGTTCATATTGCAATGGGTCAAAGACCCGAGATAATAAACTTGAGACGCATTAATAGTTTGAAAAAGAAGTTCTGACTGTTTTTCTGCCACCAAATATAATTTCTTAGCAGTTTCTATTAGCTATTATAGTAAGTTCTACAGGGTGTTTATAAGAAAAGTTGATTTAACTCTTGTAGTTGTCTCAAGCTAAAGACAGAGTTGTAATATTTCCAAAGTCTCAAAATGCCATCAGCATCCTGGGCAAACACATTATCAGAAATACAAATGATTTAGACTGAACGTGATTTTATCAGTTTATTAAGCGTAAGCCTCTATTTATTGGTGATTGATAGAATTAATGAGGAAAACTCCACTTTTGTAAATCTTCATTTTATAAGCCTGAAGTTCCCAGTAAACTGTTTGTTCACCCTACCAATTTAATCAAAGTGTGTTGTTGAACTTCCTAAGGATATGTTCTAGTTGCTTGGCAATGGATTGTGGAACAATTCGTTTAAAGTTCACTGAACGCACAACTAGAGTAATTTATTCAAATCCACCACTTATTAAATCAGGATTTGACTTAATTTTTTTTCCTGCCTAATAAAATGGACTTGAAAAGAATTAGCTAAACCTCTGTGGAATTGTCACAAAATAATTCTGATGACTGTGTTGTCTATTAGTTTTTACTGCCAGTGAGGAAGGCAAATGGAGATGAATATATTCCCCATTGTTTAGTGGATTGTCAGAAAAGGATTTATTTTTAAACAGTTTATTGTCTCAACATCATCCTCCTTTCAAGATAAGTAACATGGAGACAATATACCTGCATTTTTATTAGGCATCTGAAATATCTGAATATTTCACAAGAAAGGGTATTTTCTTTCTCTGTCTCTCGTAAAAAACAGAGACTGCAGGTGCTGAATTGGGATCATTTTCTGATGGGCATGAATAATTTAATTGCTCGCATTTAAAACACTACAACAATAAATACATTTTATTTTAAGGCCCAGTTTTGGCCCCACTTTACTAATGCGTGTATTTCCGGTCGGAGGGTTGCTGCTTCTTTAATCTAGACCAAGAAAGACAAATACAACATGACATATTCTTGCAATGTCACGCTCACCTGCAGTCACTGGGTTTTACTGTGGAACTCTCAGAGCTTTTGATCAGAACCTTAGAGCCTGTTTTATTATGCACCAGGACCTGGAAGAGGGAAACATGAGATTCAGAGAGTTGTGTTGATTCACTGTTATCCTCGCTACCTGTAAATCCTCTTTAGATCAGGCCACCAGAGTCTGTGTCCTCCAGGAGAAAACAAAGCTAGGCAGACCCAGGAACCTACAGATTTCATATAAAACAAGCTATAACTAAGGAAAAAAGCAATGCATTTGCCTGTCTCCCCAGTGAGAGGATATGAAATATTTATCTAACAGCAGTGGATCTCTGGGATCCATAGCTGTGTGCAACCCCAAGTCAGTTAAGCTGATTTCCCCCTGCCATGCTCTGTTTTGCAGGGGTCTCAGCCCTGGGCAGAGCACAGGCTGCAGCTGAGATCACCCCAGTGGGTCATGGTTGCCCATTCCCTCCCAGGCAGACACCCCAAACCAGGCGAGGAATGGACTTCAGAGGTTGAACAGGAAGAAGCCTCATGTAAAACTGCCTCTGAGGACTTCACAAGCAGCATCTTCCTAAGGGATTTGTAGGATCTCCCTCTGTGTGTGGGTGTCTGAAATAGATTTTAAATAGTTTGAAGAAGACTTTCCAACTTTTCTCTATTTTGGTTCTTTCCACCTTTTATTTCCATGTGGTTCTTCTGCTACGTTATCACAGCCAATGCAGGAAAAATGTCTTCAGTTCTGAGTTAATTAACATTCCATGACCAAAGCCTCGCTCAGTGTAGAATTCACTCTGCCCAGTTACACACCTGTCCATAGGATCCTCAGCATAACAGTCTTAAAATCCCCAGAAAAGAACAATATTTGGCGAAAATGTCCTAAACAAACTATTAATAAACCCTCACTTAAGTTTGTATAGTTATTTTTCAGTTGGTGTGGATGTTTGTCGAGGTAATGGATTCACAGCAGAGGTGGATTGGAGGATGTGTGTCCTGCACCACTGGGGAGAGGGTGGGGAACAGCAGACTCACAAGAGATTGGACCTTTAGAAAGAAACCTGACTTTCTAAATGTGATTTTAGCAGACCCTCGTGTTCAGTAAGCAGTGTGATAGAGAACCTGCTGTTTGCCAAGCTCCTAGAAGTTAGTGCAGTAATCCCCACAACTTCATTCAAGTAGATTATTTCAGGTGAAACGGGAAAAAAAGACAAAGGAACAAACCACTCAATATACTTTGAATTACAGAGACTTTTTTGGTTCGTGTGTGGGGTTTTGTGCTTTTATTTTTTTTCTTTCCAAGAGTGGAGATTAAAGAGTTCTTTACTTCCATTTGCATTCATATAACAAGCTGCTAATCCTTCCTTCAGTCTATTCACTCTGCTTCCATCACAGTTTGGCACATTCACCAGCACTTATAATGTAATTATGTAGTGAAAACTTCCTAGAAAGGAATAATGGAAGAGAATTTCATCCACTTGCTCTTTTACAAGTGAATTCAGAACTAAAGAACGTGAAATGTTAGATGAATCAAATCAGTTCTGTTTCTTACTCAGACATACAGCGAGATCCCAGGCAGAGAAGCTGATGACCATTTTCACCACTTCTCACCTTTCAGTACTGGAGTTTAAATGCCCAAATTTTTATCAGTATGATATGAGACAGGACTAAAAATCTTTAAAAATTGAATATAAGATTGTATTTATTGTTTTGGTAATGTTTCACTGTCACTGGTAAGCAGAATATCTTTATCATCAGAAGGAAAGTGTCTGTAGTAGTTCAATTTTAAAAATCACCTAAGAGTGCCTGCCTTAACATGAGCTCCCTCAGGTGTGACCAGGTGCCAAAAATGTGTTAGATAATCATGACTAAATTACGTGTGTCAAAATATGATGCCAACAATACTCATGTGTGTACTGTTTCATTTTCTCTTCACATAGTCATCAAGAAATTATTTATCTTCCAATCTTACAGATCTAAGACATCATTGATTAAACTGTGTTGTACTCATTGACTTTTATTCATAAGAAAAAAAATTCAAATATGAATTTCAGGGAGGCTGAGGTTGTAACAGTCAGCTTTGGGAATCCCAGGTAAAATTATTTGAAGGAAAACCCATTCCATAGGGAGAATCTGATGGCTGAAACATAAATGTGGAGCCAGCGTGCATGTTCTGTGCCTTTTTGTGTCTACCTGGACTAAAAGTATTTATGAAAAAAGCACCCTTAAAAATAAAGAAACCCCTTATATGTTCCCAAGTGAAGCTTTTAAAATTTGTGTTAATAGCAGATTTAACAGCAATTGGAAATAATCCCTGAGATGAACCCGAGCAGACAGAATTAGTCAGCGTGTGCTGGACAGAAGTGACTGGGCTGGATGGTGCAGTGGTGCCTGGTCAGTGGTTGCATCACGTCTCATCTCAGGCTCACTCCTTTCCATCTGAGGAATTGCAGCTCTATGGATTTCCAGAGACATTGTGAGAGCAGGAGGATCATTTGCTGTGTGTGTGGCTCAGAGTTCTGCCTGAGAGGAAATCCTGATGTCAACAGGAGTGCTGGGGAATGGTTGGCCAGCAATGTGCTTGCTCCCTGTGGTGACAATCCAGCAGCAAGGGGGTCCTGCATTCCAGAGGAAATCCAAGTGCTGCTCTCTAATTACCTAATGACATCTCTGCACATCGTGGTAGGGATTTCAGAGCTAGGCTGTTCCGTTTGCACAGACGTTCTGTCATTCATTAGCACTTTGTTGCCACAAACAAACAAAAACTCTGAGTAAACATTCCTGCAGTGCAGATGCTCATCTTTGGGAGGATGGAGAGTAAGACTCTGACAGGAGCTAAAGGATCCACACAAATGCTGCCAAAACAGTGTTTCTGAGGGGAAAAATAATGAACAAACCCCACATCAGCGTCAGGACATTCAGTGAGATAAAGTGAAACAGGAGAACACCAAAGTAGCTGTCATTATGCAAAACGGTGCTCAAAAGGAAATCTCTGTCCTACCTGCAGCTCCCGAGGGTCTGTCAGAGGTTCTGCTGTAGCTGCAGGGAGCTCCACTGAGCACTCATCAAACCCAAGCACAACAACACAGATCTCTGTTCTGGCTTTAGTGTAAACTACTATTAACCATGTCCATGTGATGGTGTAGTTCTCAGAGTATTCTGATAACTGGGGAAAAACATGACCAATCACTTGACAAATCCCCTGGACTGGTGTCCAAAAGAAAAAGGCAAGGAAGTATTGCAAATGTAACAAGGTTAACGGAGTTTTGGATGCTACAGATTTGTTTGCTTAGAGTGAAAGGTGAAATGCCATTTATTCTTTGTAGTGGGGTGTAATGTTGGTCTGTTGTATCGAGTGGACTGAGAAAAGTTCTTTTTGCTATTTATTACATAGTTATTTCTCAAGGTGACCTTAGCTGGTGGCAGAGGCTCTTCCACAGACATCCATAAAATATTCATGATTATGGAGGCTATTCAAATTGACAGGTCTTATTGGGTGATTGTGTTAAATTGGCAACTATCAAAATGTAGTTCTAGCTTGAAAAAAAAAGTTAATTTTATTATAAGAAATTAAAATTGCCATTCATAGAGTGTAATACAACTCTGTGCTTGTCTGTCATTTACAGTCATAAACTCCTGAAGTTGTACCCTTCAGGTACAGAATTATCTGACTTTTTTTCTTCCTTTAAACCTTTTTGATGCTTCTCTTCCTGCTGAGATTTACTTGTCTGTAAGGTAAAAGAGCCTCCCCTATATGTGATTATATTTGGAATGTAATAGGAATAACTATTTCTTAAGCTCACTGAAAGAGATGTGCCAATTAAAAAGCTGGTTTAAGTTTCCATAACAATGAGAATATGTTCCTTTAAAGGAATAGTACAGCATGTTCAAAGACCAGTATAGTACTTAAATAATAGTGTGGAGTATTTAAAAAGGATTAACTGTCCATGTCAATGAGAACAGGGGTAGGTTCCCTTTAAAAGAATGGTATAGAGTATTTAAAGAGCTCTTTGGCAGATATATGCAAGGAAAACTATGTTTCAGGCTGTATTTCTGCAGATGGTTTTATTAGATCATTAAAAAGTTATATACAAAGGGCAGCATTTCTTACCAAGAAAATGAGATTTTAAAATAACTCACATTAGTGGTCAATCCTTGCTATGTATGTTTGAGTTCTAACAGCTGTAATGATTTGTTTTAAGGGAACCATCTCAACCTGTGCTGATTTTTAGGCCTTTACTGATTGATTTGACTTGTTTGATGTATTATAAATCACACAGCTATAAAGTCACAGTAAAAATTCCATTAAACTTGTGAGGTAAAAAAAAAAATCCATAAATAAGCCAGTACGAAATGCAAGACAGCAGCAAATGTGCTATTTCTTTGCCTTTTTTAAAATTTAAGTTTACAGCCAAGGCCATTTTATGTGAAGAAAAACAATGGCAACAAATAAGAATGTACGAGGAGTCTCGCTATGAAGGTGCATTTTATTTTATTTCCTCTACTTGAACAATATTTCAGTTTCCTTCACTGTGCCTCTATGAAGCCGTTTTTTTGTTACTTCATTGATCAGAAGTGGTATTATTTCTTTTCAAATTAAGGCTCTTGACGAGGAAAACTGTTGTTAAAAACATACACATACAAATAGCTAGAAGAAAATGAGGACTTTCACATATTATTTCTCTTCTTAATTCTTTAATCCTTGTATTTCCACAGTCTAGTACCTCTAGGCTGTCTATCCAGGACCTGTGCTGAACCTCACACCAGGCTCTATTTTCTCTATGATTTCTTCTTGCTCTGAAATAATAATTCTGTGAATTATCCTTTTTCACTTCCATATTTAAGAAGAGCTGATAAATACTGAAGTAATTCTGTAGAAGTGACGAGAATTTTGCAATTGAGATCTCTGAAGGAGACAACCCACAAGGACACAAAGATGTCCCATGGGCCTGACCATTGCTGTTCCCTGCAGTGGGACAGCTGTAAGGAGCTATCCCTTCCTCTGGACAAGGGCAGCACTCCCTCCCTTCCAATTCTGAGCCATCCTCCTGCTGAGAGTTGTGTGCCAGCAGGTGAGCAGGCACTGGGGATGTTCACTGAGCAAGCAGAAGTTGGCACTTGGTCTTGGGTGCTCCTCAGTGCCTGGCACACAGGGTGACACACGATGGGAATGGGTGTTAGTGAGCAATGGAGGGCAATGCCAATGGAAGAGCAAAGTCACAGAGTCATCATTACTGCTCTGAGCCACAATGGGCTGGAAGGAAATCAATAAATCCAACTAAGGGCTGTATTAACCTGCCAGAGGGGATTCCTCTGCAGCTGGTTGGCACATACATGAAGCTGTGCATATTTGCTTTCTGCAGCAATGCACGTGCTGGTGCTTTGGCAAATGGGGGGGGGTGTGGCTACCTTGGACTGGTGTCAGGCCAAAGAAATAGAGGGGGTGCCCCAAATATTGCATTACAAGTGTTGGAGCTCACGACTAGTCAAAGGTAAATGTACATACATCCAGAGTTTCTGAAATTTCTCAGTAAAATTCTGTATCACTCACCTTTCCCAGGATCACAACTGAAGGCTCAGAAAGCAGCTCCTTTCTCTCTGTTTTTTTTCTCTTTTTTTCCCCTCCATTTCCTTGTTTCTTATTTCAAGTACTTTTATGACTGCATGGAACACATCTCATTAATCTCTCATCAGTTTCCCTCTGTTGGTCTGTCATTTCATCCACACTTCAGAATTCTGACATCAAGTGCTATTCTTGACAGGTTGAATATTTGTTCCAGCAGGTTTGTTCCTCTTGCATATGCAGAAACCATTACAATTAGATAGTAAAGGATATTTTGGTTGTTTTTATTCAAAGGAATGACATTCTCTTGTTCTACATATGCATACACACTGAGATTATCACAGAAGAAGGGATAGTTGGATAACCCTACCCTTTAAACATTCAAATCCTCTTTGCAGCCACTGTGATATTTCAAATATTACAGTGGAAGAAATACCTGTTATTTCATGCATTGAGACTTTTATCGTTGGGTTTTTTTGCTAAAGACCTTTTTGTATGTCTTTTGTCAGTTAAACTGATAAATAACCAAATGGGAATTTTAAGGAGCAGTGTGAGGTTTGTCATGGCAAGAAATCTCAGAGACTATCTGGAATTACTACTGAATTAAAAAAAAAAAAAAGAAGACATACCTTTTATTACTGCTGAGCACCCTTCCTTTAATCACTTTATCTGTCCTGTACACTCATGTCTGCCTCCTTATCTCCTGTTTTTCCTGCAGCTTCTTAGAAACAGTTTGGTTTGTTCGATGCTCTTTGTTAAAGTCGTGGGTTTTGCTCATGTCAGCCCCAAACTGCTGCAAGATCAGTGCTCCAAGATTACCTGGAGTCTTTACAGCTCCTTGGCAGGATCAGCAGAGACCATTGCTGCTTCAGAGAATGGAGATAATCTGGATGGTGAGACTGCCAGCAGCAGGGAGGTGTAATCAGAGCGATGCCAAGATAGCCCATTTAGTGTGTGAAAGTAGGGCACAGGAAAGGCAAAGAGGGCACCCCGAAATGTGCCCTGGAATAGTGGGAAGGAACTGTGAGACCTGTGGTTTTTTAGCTCCCTTGGCTGTGTGTGTTCACCTCAACACACATTTGCAGTTTGAAAACCAGTTAAAAAGTCCTTGGTGCCTCCAGCAGTGCTTAGATCTCTATGTGCTGGATAATGACACATGGGCAGATACTCACACGTGTGCCAAAGTAAGAGAGAAGAGCAAACTGCTCAGAAACCCTCTGTGGTGAGACTGTGGCCATGGCTGGAGGAGCTGCTGCTGCCAGAACATGGTTTGTTGTCTCCAGCAGAGCCCACGAGCTGCTGGCTTTCCAGAGAGGAGAGCAGAATCAGGAAACCCCCCTGGCCTGGTTTTTCTGCCATTGCTGATGCAGGAATAGCCAGAGCTGGAGGAAAGCAAAGCCTGGGTGTGTGAATGGTTCTTGCTGAGCAGGGAGTGGCAGCACCACTGCACTCTCTCTTTGATGTCTGCTGGGTCTGAGGGTTTCCTGGGTGGCACGGCTTCTTTCAGGATGATGTTCCTGTTAGAAATAGCTCGTTCAGGAGACATCAAATAGTTCCCCATTTAGCTTATTTTAAAGGGACTCAATAATGGAAGTGAAGCGGATACCAGTGAGAGCAGCAGGTAGGTCAATGTCTGTGGGGTGAATAAGCAAAGGAGGCATTTCAGACTACAATAAAAGAACTTCCTTATGCCAATTTGGCTTTACAGACATCTGAAAGTGTCTGAAATAAGACTTCTCCAGTGTTTTTGCACACACGTGGGAGTTACATGTTCCCTGCCCTCTGCATCTCAGGGGCTTGCAGCAGTGAAGATGCTCCACACAGTCAGCATTTCCAAAGCTTGCCATGTTTATTACTCCAGGCTTTATCCTGAAGATCTCCTTCAACAGATTTTCCAAAATCTTAAACGTTCCGGCTTTGTGGCACGTTTTAGTATTGCACACTCTGCTTGATGGGCAGACAGCATATAATCCAAATGTACTGTGATGGAAGAAGATCTTCTTAATTACTTTGTAGATACTTAAGAATATCTTTTAATATGACACCAAGATTTGATTTTACTACTGACTTGAGTCTGAATATACTGGGAAAACACAGGCTGAATGTCACTGCTTGCACTTAGCAGAGCAGCAGCACAAGGCAGTTTATGAAATGTCAATTCTTCTCTTCATTCTGAATGTTTTTCATGATTTTTCATCTTTTCAACATTACAACTTTCACAAGTATTTGGAAAATGTTTCTTTTCATGGTAGTCAAACATCCAGCTTGAGATTATAATATCATATCTCTCTGATTACTATTTTGCCTCTTTCCCTTCACTAGAGGATTGTCAAATGGGTGTAGCTGATGATACTTCACAAGCTGACAGAACAAAAAAAGGCTAATTTTTTCAGCACTGACAGTATTTGCATTATATATATTATATAGAAATAAACTTGCAATCTCCCATAGAACAGATTTACAATCTGGGCCCCTGCAATTAAAAGAAAAACTGAATCCAAACCTAAATTAGAAGAATCTGATATAGATACATGTTTGTGCAGTGAGATGGAGATATTCTGGAGTTTTGGCATTTGATTCATATGTTTGAGGAAGGAAATAATATTTTTATGATGTTCTTTAATGGCAGTAATATTGAAATTTTTCCTGTGACTCTTTCTGCTGAAATACTCAGGCCAGCAAATTGTTCCTTGCTCACACTGGCACCTCTGTGACATAAACACACCAAGTGAGGACATTATACACAGAGAAAAAACACTTCTCAGTGCTCAGGAATCAGTTATTTTTATTGTTTGAGTGTTGCCACCCTCAGAAAAAATTAAAGACAAGATAGGTATTTCCAAGAATAGCTTCAGATACTGCTTTCAAGACATATTCCATCTTTATAGTACTTTTTGAAGAGGTGCTAGGAACACTATTTTTCTTATGTGTAATGCCCCAAAATATTTTTCTGGAAAAATATCTGATTAAATGGAAAGTGAGCAGTTAGAAGTCGTTTGCTGAACGTTCTATTATCACAATCTCATATAAATCCATGTAAACTCCTGTACTGCATTCAGCAGAGTAGAATTTCTCCTTAGAGTAGCAATTCGTGAAATTATCAAGATGCTCTTCTGTTATATTCAGCTTTCCTTCTCGTGGGGGAATGGCATTCTCACAGGCTGTTCCTGCTTGCTCTTGGTTTCCCTGGGCTGGGACTTGCAAAAACTAAAATGCTATTACTAGCTCCTGGCAGACTTTATACCCTCCAGAAGAAGGCAGATGCAGCACAGTTCAGATACACTGCTCTATAGTAGATGTTCATTGATATCCTCTGGAGAAATGCAGTACTCTTTTTTTTTAAAAGTAACATCACCATTTTAATGCTTAGCATGTCAGCACATCTGCTGCTTTAAAAAATGTGCATTTAATTTATTTGTTTATTTATTTACATTTGTGATGGTGTGATCTAGCTGTATTGCATTTAGAATGTTGTCTTACTTTGGAAGAATTTCTTTATTGCAAACACGTTGGAGCAGATTTTGCAGTTTATGTAATCTGCCATCCCTTTGATTTCACTGTTGATACTTCATTCCCAAGCAATACCATGGAAATGATTTGTGTTCTTCAGGAGAAAGTCTCCCTTTCTCAGCTCCATTTATAAGAAAATGAAAAATGAAGAACACAAATGCAGTTTCTGTTTCAAATTTGTAGCCTTTGTCTTCTTTTCACGAGGAGACTTGCTTATGCTTACTGAAGTTAAGTGGTATTCTGTCATTGAATTCAGTCCTGTGTAATCTTGTTCTTCATTTCTTGGAGAAGTTCTGTTTGTCCTGGGAGTCTCTCCTGAGACAGACAATTACTGTCACTTCCACTGGCTGATGGAATGGAGCCCACTTTATTGGATTTATTACAACTATTGTCAATTGTAGCTCTGAAATAAAAAGACACTTCAATGGACTGGTGAATGGTGCATATACAGACTGGGAATAAACTATTTCTTTTTTTATTTGTATCATTTTATTTTATGTGGTTTGCATATTTTCACAGCCCTTGTTCTGTGAAAAGCTCTGCCATAATCAAGTTTTGGCTTCAGAAGAGTAGCAGGATTATATCACCCTTTTCTCCTGCCTCCAGTTTGTGATCACTGTGTCTGAGTTCACACTGCCACGAGAACAGTAACAAAATGAGCATTGCCAGAATCCCTTTGACGGGCAAGTCCCATTTCCTGATGCCACGTTGACTCTGTAGCCCACGGAGCAGCAAGTTTTCAGCTTGGAAAGCCCCCAGCTGTCTCTGTCAGCTTTTGGTTCTGTCTCTGTGTTAAACCTTTGTAGCTGGTTTGGAGAGGGGCTGGACAAGAGAATGAATGGACAAATATATAATTGCACTTTAATGGCTTCTTTCCTAAAGGTTCATTCATACTTGGCTAAATACAGGATCATAAAAATATAAAGGTAAATGTTTGCTGGCCAGTCAGTGTGAAAAGGAAGACTTTCTGGTTGGAGCCCTCTAACATTAGTCTAGGCAATTTGTTCTTTTTCTGACATAATTGGCTTGGCTTTGGATAATTACAGGTCTAATAAACTGATCAGGAAACCTTCATATTTTTCAGCAAAATAATATCTTCACAGATAAAGTGATCTATAGATTCTGCTTTGCAAATGTGGCTCCAACTTAGTGGCTGTATTGAGTGGTGCTATTGAAGTTAAACCTCTAAAACAGAGAAGCACAGGAAGACTTTATCAAAGCAATCTGTAATATTTTAGCAGAATGAAATTAGCTGGGTATGAATGAGATCAAAGCCTTAAGTGAGGTTTCGAGGGTGAAGAAAAGGCTGCAGTGGTGAATAGCGATTACTTGTAGTTAATTTAAACTTACTGAAAGATTTTAAGGATCAAAGTTGGGTCTTTTGAGGAAGGGGATTCATCCAATTTCCTCTACTTATATTTTCCCAACATAAATTAATCTTCATATATTTTATTAGCTTCTTTTTTCTTTTCATTTTTTGTAAGAGCAGGAGCACTTTGTCTGTCATCTGCTGAAACTCTTCAGCTTTTGTTTCTTAAAACCACACTGGGGTTTCTCTGTTGCTGCCTCTGGGTTTCCAGCCCTATGGTCCATCCTCCCAGCAGGACTCAGCAGCACAGGGCAGAGAGAAATGATCCTTCTGCAAGGCTGTCTTGGGTCCCATCAAATCATAGAATCACAGAATGGGTTGGGTTGGAAGGGACCTTCAATGGTCATCTGGTTCTAACCCACCTAATCTGTATTCAAGCATGGGTACTCGTGGTTTATATGTCCCATGGAGGCATATTTTGGTACCCATATGGTCAGCAAAAAGATTTCCTTTATACAGTTATGACATTGAAATTCTGCACAAATCAAATTGCATTCTATAAACTATATTTTGAAGTACTTTTCCACCATGCCTTCTGGTTTCTCAAAATGCAGGCTAAAGAAATCAAGTCATGCACCACAGCCCTGTTTGTAGTTGAGGGGAGCAGAAAGAAGCTCTTTGTGCTCACTTCAGGAAAAAAAGATTTTTCAGTGTATTTCTTACTTATTGAAGCATAAAACTATTTGATCTCTTGAGTATCCAACATATCCAAAAATAATAATACTGCATTCTTAGTTAATTCCATTACAGTGCTATTTAGCAAATACACGTTGTCAAGTTTTTGTCTGTTTTCTGCTTGGTTTCTAATGGTTCAAAAAATGACTGTAACCCTTATTTTTATTATGCCTTTTAAAACTATTGTGTAATAGTAATAACAACAAAACAATTTGTCTGCCACTAACTGAATAATCTATGTGAAGGAAACCCATTTTAATGAGTGTATGATAAATATAGTTCCTTACTTGAAGCTTAGTAGCTCTAGAATGTGTCAAAAACCTCCAAAAAGTGTTTTCTTTTTAATTTTATGTTAGTGTTTGACAGCTGTAGCAATACTAGTATATATTATTATTATATAGCTGAATGGCATTTTAAATCAAGTTGTCCTGCTTGAAGTAATAAAATTAATAGCTGTGTAGCAAAATAATAAAGAAAAGATTAATTAGGTATTGCATGGAAATAAAACGTCTCTTGGAAATTATGTTTCCAGGGGTATTTAGCAGTAATTTTGCTTTCCTCAACAATTTTTTCTGATAATTAAAAATATGTGGCACGATTTTAACACAAATGCTGTGTAGAGAAGTGCTCTCAGCAGGCAGCTGTGGTGGGTTTTGGTGCTGGCAGTGCAGTCCAGAGTGAGGAGCTCTGGTGTGTGTTGCATTCCTTTAGGAACTTGTGGCAATGGTTCTACAGACAGGAACAGGTTTGTTTAGGGTTAGACTGCTTGGGGTGGATCGGCTCGAGGCTCACACTCTCATGATGAGATTTCACCCGGCTGATGACACCACAGAGCCATGGTGGAAGGTTCTGTTGCCTGAATCTGTCTCCAGTTTGAGCCAGGAAGGAATTTGGCTCTCTGAGTTTGAAATTCTCATACCTAAAAGCCTCCCTCTGACCTGTCTCTGTCCCCGATATTTGCAGGCACGCTTTGTCTTGCTGCTCTGCAACACGCTGAGGAAAAGCACAGTTGCAATTCAGGTGATCTCCTGAGAATAAAGATGGGCATGTTGGGGATTTTCTTTCCTTCAGATCAGTTTATGAGCACGATTTATACCCCTCAGTCCTGAACTGGCACTCTTTTTAACCAGTCGTCCAAATCACGGTACCTCCTCTGATGACATGCTGTGTATAAAAGCACACTGGCTACTGGTACTGACTGGAGACAATGAGAAAAGAACTTTTCACATTGATTTACTTACATCTTTAATTTTTAAGTATTATAGCTCTTAAACTGTGGGTTTTATCCCCTGAAGTGAATGGCAGAGCTTCAGTACAACATTGGTATAAGGATTATGAAAGTCTTAGCTCTGAATTCTTTCTAGTCTAACCTTAATTTTCTTCTTCCTTTAAATCAGAACCATGTTTAAAATTTTATCCTTAATTATGAAAATCACAATTGTTATATCTTCAATTCCTGAGCTTCTTCCACTTACTAGTAATTATGGCCTAGGGGAATAAAAACTTACTGATTTCTTTAAAGTGAAATAGAAAGCTGGGAGTTTGTAAAACAGTGCTATTTCTCAATTAGTTCTTGACTGCTGGGAGTGCTGAAGCACCTTCCTTTTGGTCCATGAGGCTGCCTGTCATTGTCAGGAAACAAGTCATCATTTTGAAACCTATCCAATTCCATAAGAAATAATAATAATAAATAAGAATTACTTCATCCCTCATAATCCAGGCATTCAGCTGCATACACAGATCTTCATAAGGAATTTGAAAAACCTGCTTCTGGTTAATACATAGAAAATGTGGAATGATGCACTCATGTATTAACAGCCCAAATATCACATAATTAATCCCACTGTTTAATAAAAAAGAATCTGTGCTGCAAACTCATATGAATATGAAATCTGGAGAGTTTAAAGTAGGATTAGGGTTTTTTTTGGATGACGTATCTGTAGTTCCCTAAACCCGTCGATACCTCCTTGCGCTGCGTTTTGGGAGGTTCAGATTCTCCAAGCTGATGATACTTGATGTCTTTAAAGACATGAAAGCGTGCATCTCCACTGAGGACTTTTTGGTGCTATTACAGTATTCCTTGAAGAGATGTAAATTCCAAAACTACTGTCACTTGGAAGTGATTGATCTCTATATCTAGTTTCAACAAAAAGACACACAGCAGAAGCTATGCTGGAGCTTATTTGGAGGTTGCCTAAAGACCATGACGCACAGGTTGATGAAAATAAAAGTTCAGTGGATACAAACAATTGTCAGTATTGATTTGTTGCCGAGTGTGTCCACCTGCAGGTCTTCAATTGCCAGATGAGTAAGGTAGAAGAGTTTAAAAGCATAACTTTGCAGGGCCAGCAGATCACTACGCCAGTGCTCAGCAGATAAAGAGAGCAAGACATTGGGGAAAACATTTGCATCTCAAAGAAAGAATAAAATCAATATATTTCATTTATTTGGCTCCTTTTCATAACTGTTTCTTACAGCAATTAAAAATAGACATGTTTGGCATGTATGAACAATCATAGGAGGGGTAAAGGTGTTAAATCTGCTCAGCTCCTTGAAGAACTCAAAATGGATATTGTCTCTAACAGCTAAAAGGCTCCATTTTCAAGTGGACTTCTCTGAGTAAGGACAGCTGAAGAGGACAGAGGCTCTGAGGAGGTTGTGTCAGGAAAGCATCCAAAACAAGTCTTTTGGATAGATGAAGAGAGAGGCCTTTAAGATGTCATCCTAGTTCCATAGGTTATGTGTGGTTTCTCTTCTTGTAGCCGTGTGAAACAATGATGTCTAATTTGGAAGGTGCATAGAAGAATTTTATTTTCAATTTACTTTTAAGCAAGTTTGTGTTAAAGTATAAAGTTGTCCTGGTCAGCATCAAACTGCCCAGCAAAGGGTGTCATCTGTAAATTAGGATACTGAAATCCATATAAATATTCAGCTCTCATTAATGCTTTACTCTAGGATATTTAAAGAGTAATGGTGTGTAGCCCTCTAGTAATTTTATAGGCCATTTAGTGATCTGGTTTTGAGGTGTGGAAGAAATGTCCTCCAGCGAACAATTTGAGCTGGGATGGGTCTCTGGAAAGCAAAAAGGTGCTAATAGCTCCAGTCAGCAAGGTATCATGATGTTCTTCCAAATCTAAGGGTATGGTTGGGTAGTAAATTTAATATCCATGAACACTAAAATATGAGATAAAAATCTGGAGACCCATGGCAAGAATTTCCCTGGTGGTTTTTGCCTTCTGAGCAGAGTACATTTTAAATAGTGCTCTCTGCACACACTGGTGGTTGGAAAGATGTGTCCCATGAAAACAAATAAGATTCCTTCAGTTTGAAAATGCCAGAGTATTTACTTGCTAAATAAAATATAAAGAATGCTGTAAATATGCTTCATTACAACACAGCCTGGTCTTTAGAGGATTTTGAATAGCTGTTGTGCACAGTGGAAGACAAATTAATCTCTCTGAATCTCTCTCAGCTGAAACATTCTAATGTTAACTAACAGTTTCTAGTGATCAAAGTGATTTAGTTAAATTATTTATTTGCATATGCATTTAAAAGTTTTTATTGTTGTAGCTCAGGGGAAGAGAAGGGAAGGGGGAAGGGAAAGAAGAAGGTCTTCAGATAATTACCTGAGATTTAAGAGCAGCTGGCCCTGCCTTGTCCTACTTTCAAAGCTCCATCAGGCGTCTTTGGGCGCCAAGATCTCCTGATTTCCACACGGGCCTTGCTGTGGCTTCTCATCATTAGAACTGCAGTCATATCTGTCTTTTCTGCTTTTAATTAGTAATCAAAATGATCAGAAATAGATATTTTTAATCATTAAACCCATGTTTGTTGCATCCGACGCTAATGAAAACGTTTCCTGAAAGCGTAAATCTCTCTGTTTTCCTGCAGAGTTGTATTTGGGGTTTTTTTGGAGCCCTTTCTGTTCTCTGAATTGGTCTCTTTAATAGGAAATTCTGAACTTAAAAATGAGAACCAGTTTCTGTTTGGCATGGGAGAGAAATCAGTGGAAGGTTAAGGTTATAACATTGCTTTATTTTTGCCTCTCTTTCCCCTCCCCAAGTTAATGGGTTCCAATTGCACCTTGGTGCTTTCAGTGAGCAGTGAGCAGGTGTCTGCTGCGTGGTGCTCTACAGCCCCAGGAAATAACCTGATTTATGGCAGCTAATTGGGGTGCAAATTTGTTTGTATTGGCGTTGGAAGCCTGGAATCAATAGCATATAGCAAACAAAGCAACTCAACTATCAAATCTTGTGTAGCTCAGCTGCAAAATGAAAAAGGAGGAACGTTTTGGTATTTAAATATATCTGTTGGCAAAAATGCAGGGAACAAATCACCAGATCTTAGGATTTAGAGTATCGTTCCTCTTCCATTTTTAGTTCTAATGCCTTTGAAACGTAAAAAAACCCCAAAAACAAAAAACCCCAAACAATCCCCAAACCGAACAAAATAACCCACAACAAAATGAAATGTGCAGAAAACCATTTAGAAAGGTCAAGCAAATCACTTTGTCTGTTATCATCTTTACATCTGTGGAGACACTAATGCTCAGAACTCGTAGGAGGAATATTCTATTATGGCTTTCAAAAATTAAATAAATGTAAACAGAATATCCTTCTGCATATTCTCAGAAAGGGGAATCAATCTGCACGCTTTGACAGTCTTTCCTTTCCTTTTGTTGTCTTTAGGGCTGCATGTAAAAGACTGCCTTGTCATTCCCGTGTAATAAAACACATATGAGAAAGGGTACAAAATTGTTAAGTAATTCAGTAAAAAAGTAATTAAGCTATTTGAGATTTTTTTCTCTTCTGCAATAAAAGTTCTTTATTAAAAGGTTGCAGCAACTTCATATTTTGATTTTTCCCCCAGCCATTCTTTATAAGGACTATTCCCCCAAAGAATTCTAGAAAATACTCTTAGCCACATATGCAAGTACCACGTTGGTGTCCAGACTTCAGCATGTATGTTCATATATCCACATACAGGTATCTATAGGTACAGAGGACTCTGTAGTAGGAAGCTTGAGAACAGGGGGCCTTTGTGTGATTAATTATTCATTTTGATATTTTTCTAACAAAACCACACAAAAAGCTCAGCATTCTGTAATACAGCAATGTGGTGACAGCAGATAAACTTATTTCAGGTGGCAAGTTACAAATATCAGTTATGACTGAAAAGACAACTTTAATCTAATAAGAAGTATGACTGGTTAATTACATTGCCTCAGATCTGCTTTATGCTCTTATCAAATATGAACAAGACCTTTCTTCATTGCTCATGAATGGAAATGTATTAAATTGCTAATTGTTGCAGTTACTTTTTCTGGAAGAACCAGCAAATCAAGTATTCTAAGATTAGTTTCAGGTTTATCCTGTATTATCTTATTCTGCAGACAGGACATCATTATATTAAAACCAGACCATTATGTTGGACTCATTTGCACATTGCTATGATTTTTAAAACAGATGAGGTTTGACCTAACTCTGCTCCCATTGGATCTGTCCATTTTCAGTGGTGCTGTGAGCCTATAATTTTATATTTAAATTGCTTTTTCTGCTTGCCTGCCACCTAAAGATAAAGATAATGCGTTAAAGTAAATGACACTGATAAGGAATTAAAAACCTTTGGAAGGCTTGTAAAAGTTTCTCTTTTACATCTGTAAATTAATCTCCTCTCTGACCTGCCCTGCCCCTTTGTTGCCAGTTCTGATTTTGTGCTTCTGTCAATTGCTGTCACTGCTTTTGGGATGTCAATTATTTGTATGACCTTGATGAAGACTTTTAAACACCTTTTCACTCTTAGGGAACTCCCAGCGAAGGATTAGTGTCAATGTCCCCTGAGCACACAAGTCAGGCTAGGGCTCCATGAAGTTATGGTTTTTCTCACAATAAAATTTAATAGGAGATAAATTGGATTTGTATAAACATTGGTGAAGTCACATTTTGTCTTCCAGTGTTTGTGATGACTTGTGGTTGCATCCATAAATACCTGGACATGAATCCTCAGACAGAGTATCTGATTGCACATATGGATCCATCTCCAGCACAATGGAAAAAAACTGCAGAAGAAAAAGACAAAAAAAACCCAAAACAACCTTATTTAGCACCTCTAGATCTTAAATTGTACATAACATTACCTCTATCCTCTGTGTTGTTCAGACTTCAGATTCTTTTTCCATGTAAATTATCCTACCACTGTGCTTTTCTTCCCTACCTTGGATATATTCATTTCATACCTTAATGTCAGATATACTTCTTATTTTCAAATTTTCAAGCATTATTCTGGTTGATTATTTTTAACATTTTGACTTGTACACGTTCTCTTTTTCCTGCCTGCCTGCATTGAGTCAGGACAGTGAATTGTGAGACATTATTTTTCTCCTTTTTGCCAAGTTCTGAGGTTTTCTATTTGAATAGCTGCATAATGATAACTGTAACAGTTCTCTAATTCAAGCCATCTGCAAAAGTAGTGTCTCCTTGGAAATACATTAACCTCATCTAGTGGAAATAAAGGAATGTTTGTTTTTTTCAACATGACTCACTTGAAAGAAGAGAAAATCTAGTGTCTGCATATTTAAGCTTTGATTTAAACAGCAATCCCGAACCTTGAAGTTTTAAGGGTGGGGTTTTAGAATGTAAATTATTAAAATAGAAAGACAGGGGGTTCTGATTCCTTTAACAGCAATTTCAAGAGCTATGCAGGCAAATCCTGAAGGGAGATCCAATCCTTCTGACTACCCACTAGTATAAGAAGATTTTAATTACTATGAAGATTATTGAGACTGCCATCCTATAAATCAATAATTTTTCCCTGGGTCTTGTCTGTGTGAGCACAAATACCATCTTTTTGCAGGCATTTGTAATTATGCTGAGTTTGTCAGTTCCCAACACAGATCACAGCTGATAAACAGAATCAAGAATGCAGTTGCAGTAAATATAAGCTAATGCTTATTTTTTAAAATGTGTCATTATTCCATACCTAAAGGACCTAAGGGCTATGGTAATGTTAAAGTGCATAGCAGATGACACTGGTTTTCCTAGGGGCTTGCACTTTATCTTGAAAATTGACTGTTAAAAGGGCTCTCTTTTCTTTGTGTGAGATATAACTTACCTTGAAAAATTACTCTGGGATACCAACATCATAGTGTGTTCTAATACTGCCTTTAATTAATGATCTCTAGGAAAGATAATGAGCTGGCTTGTGTTCTATCAGCCCAGTTTAAGAAGGTGCTGCAAAGGACAATTTAAGGGCCTGTGTTCCCTTGGTTGGAGACAGAGATTTGAGCCTATTCCCAGCAGCTGGGATGTCTCTGTCAGGACAGGACCATTCTCCTGCCCTTTGCACTTCTCAGTAAGCTTTTCATTCTTAGAGACTTCCAAACAGAAGGGTGATGTATTTTGTCAGTTTTGTTATTCTTTCCATGTGACCCATTTTTTGCAACACTTTCTGTCTATGTTCAGCAGGACATGCACCCACTTGTGCTTTTCATCAGCCTCTCTTCTTTGCCTTTCCTTCTGTATACAATTAATTCCATACCTATATATTATGTATTTGGTCTAGATGTACGTATTCATTCCACTGAATAGAAACTGTGAAGTACCCCAGTATGTGATATCTATAAATTATTCAAAATTCTGACCATAAATTTTAATTTGATTCTGAACAACATACTAATCTAAGGAGATGTTAAGTAACCTTTGCAATGTATGTTGATATATAAATAGTGGCATTAAGGCCTCTGAACATTTCAAGAAAGTCTTTCATGGTATCACCCATTCTCCACCTCTCCCCGTTCTAAAAGTCATTGTTAGCATATGTAATTTTCTTAGTGAATTCTCTCAGCCTGATCCCATATAGAGCTGCTCTACAACTGAACCTGTTTTCCATTCATTTTGCTTGCATGAAGTGCAGGATTGGGTGTGGAGAGTGTAGGTAATTTTGTCCTCTGTCATGAAAGAACTGTGGAATGACCCAGGGCATGCAAGATCTCGGGATGTCTTCTTGTCCAAATCCCAGTCACAGGTGGGCAAACTTTGGTATACTTAGGAATGGAGATTGCACAAACTCTGAAAACTTATTCCAAATTGTATTTATGAATGTTTCAAGGTCAAAAACAAAGGGTTTTGAAGTGTAATGATTACACACCATAGTTGTCCTGTAACTTCAAAAGGAAGTGAGATCCTCCATGTATATGATAACAGGAAAGAAATAAATCCTGTCTCTCTTTTACTGATCGGATTTTAGAATTAATCTTTCTTTGTAATAATATTGAATTATCACTTAAGAGTAAGAACTCTCACAGGTGCCCATCAGCAGCATAGGAATGTAAAAGTATTTTGTCTTTTAGTCATGAGTATGAAATGGTCTCATTTGATTTAAAAATCAAAGAAAGCTTTCTTGTGAATTGCTGTGAACTGAAAACAAGTTTCTGGTATTTGTAGTGCAATTTAGCGTAAAAGGATTAAATAAACCACAGAAAAACAGCCAGTGACAGGAAGAACATATAACTTGCAAGTTATATATTTTGGATATTTCCTAAAGTAATTGTTAAGTATGATGAGTAGAGGCAGGTTTTACAGCACTGCAGTATACCTGCCAGGAAGTCTGTAACAAACTGTTTCAATTGCTAATGCACTGGTATTAGCCATGACAATTGTTCTATCAATAATTACTGAGACATGGTAAAAAGGAGTGTACATGGGTTGATGTAGCCAGCAAATGGAGGCCTGATAATTGTCTGCTGCATCAAACTGTATCATATAATGACTTTTGAAGGTTCAAGTTTATGACAGCAGTTCATTATGTGTTCCAAACAATGCTTTATTTTGCTATTGTTTCTTCATTATGTGGATAGGAAGCACTGGAGCAGAAATTGGGCTCAAGGGAAACAATGTCTACCAGTAGTTTAACCTTGTGACATTCCACTAAAAAGCACAGGTTCTTCTGAAATACATAATACATGAACTTCTCTGATTGTTTAGCATTGATCAGTACTCAAGTAAATTGAGTTACTATCTCATTAGCATAACCAGCAAGGCTTTAGTGAGCCTCTTCACCCTCCCATGGTAAGTGGCTTAGGGATTTCTGCTTCTTTTAAACTGAAAGTCAATTTAAAAAACCCCACATCGCTAGAAAGCTCTTTAACAAAGGCAGAACAATATCTTGAAGGGGCACCCTTCTGATTGCACATGCATCTATTTTAACTTCAATATCCAGGTTCCAGTATAGACTGGATCTCAGACTTCTTGTCTTCTGTTGTCAGGTCCATCTGTCATGACATTTTCCTCTCTGTCCATAAATGTATATGTACATTATAGCTAACTGTATATATACAATATATATCATATAATTCTGCTGTAGCATAAGTAGGCTGTGTTTCAAATTAATAAAGGGGAGAAGTTAATAACACTTCTCCCTTCCCTTCCTCAGAGAAGAAACAGTGACAGCTTGGTTTAGAAGCATATTTCCTTTTCCTTAGAAGAAGGCACAGTGATACCTTTCAAAAGCTTAACAGTTTGTTGTTGAACATCTTTTCCATGTTTTCACCTTGCCTTCCATTCACCTTTCCAGCTGCAAACTGGCCCAAATGGGTGGAATGTTTCTAGTGTAAAGTAGTCTGACTGAGCCTACTTTTATCTTCAGTTGTACATAATTATAATTGTCAGCATTTATTTTTAACTCTCAGCTAAAGGTCACGATGAAATATTATTTTGAATCAGGGGAACATGCAAGATTAAGGCTAACCATGTACTAAGAGCATTTCAACTCTGAGGGAGGCATTTCTGTCTAAATTAAAGTTTGATGTATTGGGAACTAACTTTGATTTTATAATGTTCTGAGCCAGGCATCCAGATTATCAAAGGTAGTTTCCCTATAAGACAGGCAGAAAACATCAAAAAGAACCCTTTCCCAGACTAACTCCTAAAGCCTTAATTGTTCAGCATCTCTGACAATTTTGAGTCCCTCCTTATTTGTCAAACACAGCTGGCTCTTTCAGGTGATTCTGATACCTTGAACTGTAGGAGCAGAGGAGTCCTAGGGGTGGGCCTAGGATACATCTGGTGAGACAAGTATCTCATAGATAAGTGGAACTATGGTCTAAATAAAAATATATATGGTATATATTTATTTATATATTTAAAAATAAATATGGTATATGGTATCATTTGCACATAACTAAAATTTTTGCATAAAATAATATTGCTGGAATTTTAAAGACACTAAATATGTGTAAATATTTGACAGAGGAAGTTATGTGGTTTCTTAATTGTATTTTGCTTATTGCTTTGATCCTTTCCCCATTCAGTTCCTAAATATCTTTTGGTTGTTAAATACCATCCATTCATGCACAGACACTCCAGAAGTGGGATAATCAGCAGTAAGATACTGATTTCTGAATGTGCAAAACCTCTTTCACAGCTCTGCCAGACAAGCTGATGTCTGTAATTCTTCTTTGGACTCCATGAAGTTGGTGTTCATTTCGAGCATGCGTAAAATCAAGCTGTCACCTTGGCCAACAGCAGAGCACACAAGAAAAAGCTTATCTGGATACTACTTCTTTTAGCCTGTACTCCAGAGCAAATAGAGACACAAATGATGGCCCTTTGGGACTTCAGATTTGTCCAAAGCAGCCACATAAACAGAGCCATTAGTCTTCACTATCCTTAGTGTGGAGCTTCAGCAGCTCGGGCTGCAGCTTGGCTATTTATCTGGGTACTAACAAGAGATTTTAAGGTCCCTGGGGTTCTTGTGGATCTTCCTTCAGATGTGATCTTGCTGTTCTATTTCTGGGTCACCCAGAGGAATCTGTAAGGAGGAGTCCTGCAGGTGGTTGACCCCAACACTCCATTTCTCTGGGCACAAACACCTGAGGTGCTGGCCAGGCCCTGATGGCTTGTGGACTTCAGCTGGGCAGGAGCTCATTGCAAGGGGTGGGTTGGTCAGCAGGTGCCTCCCCAGGTGGAGGGGCAGGGTAATAAAAGGGTTGTGTGGCACAGGAGGGAGTGTGGATGAAGAATCTGGGAAGGTGCTGAGGTAGGGATATTCTTGGCTAAGGGTTACTGTTTAGGATATCGTCTCCTTTGTATTTCTCTCATCCAAATATTCTATTCATAAGTTCATTTTGCCACCTCTATTTTGCACCATCAAGCATCATGAGCTGTAATATCATGGAGTTCATATTTCTGCCTAATATTTCTTGCTGTGAATATTCTATTATGGTACAGGTTAATATTGCTAATTTATGTAGTTTGGTTATTTTGGAGTGAATGTTTAAGGCATTGTTTCTGTTGTTTTCAGACCTGTTGAAGTATTTCAACTTTGCAGTTACAGTGTGTTTAGATATTTTTCCTGCTTGACTTGTAATCAAGCTGAAAGCAGTTTTGTTGTAGAAGGGGTCACCTATGTTTCCCTGCTTTGTTCTTGACACACTTCTGAATTGGGCATGGGTAAATGTGTTGAGAACATAAATGGAAGATCTAGGTATAATTAAATAATTGCATTAGCATTTTTAATGCAAAGTGTTGGGGTTTTTTTGGGGTTTGTTTTTTTAACAAACTAAAGCTGTGTTGTGGGGAAAATTCAGCCTTTCCTGTTAGATTATGTGGTTATATACACATTTATTTGAGATTTTTGTCTAATAACTGCTGTGTATTTAGATGGCCTCCACAAAAATGCATTGCATTTCTTATTAAAATACAAGAATCTTGCAGTTGCTCTATTTATCTGGAAGTGCAAACACATAGTCAGAAGGGAGAGGAGTCAAATGCTTATGGCATTTTTACTCTTTAGACAAACAGTCTCCTTCACAACAGGTTCATTTCAGCAGACTCAATATGAATACACTTAAAAAGGGCACTTAGCAAGAGGAAGGTGCTGATTTCATGATGTCCATAAATCCTGTGAGATTTATAGATGAGCTCTATCAGATGAGTCAGAAAATAAAAACAGTTACTGGGAATGTGCTAATAACAGTTTACTGCCTATATGCCAATATTCTTCTTGTCAGTCGAGAGAAAATAATCAACCTCATTAGCATAGTAAGATTTATCAGATCAACTGACACTTGTGCAATCTGTACATGGCTTTTCATAGGAACAGCTGAGAAATGCTGCCAAGTGTTGATTGATTTGGAGGCTCAAAAGAACTTGCTGAAGAATCGTATTTTTGTTATTTGTTTACTGGAGACCTCAAGTAACCCATTCTATAAAACTTATTTTAGCAAGGTTAATATCTTACATTTTTACTTTTCTGAAGTACTTTTAACATGGAAGTTGCAGGAATTGTGTGTCAAAGTACATTGGAGCCAAACTCTTCTTTGTATTTCAGAAGAATTCTAGAACTGCAAGTGTTTTAAAATATGACTTTTAAACATAAACATAATTAAAGTAATTTCAGGTCTAATTCTATTTTGTGTGTCTTTACTCTTGAAGTTTTTTTATCTATCAGTTTAGCATGTAGCTTTTTTAATATTAAACTAAATCCAGAGCATATGCTTTTAGTAGACCAAGATAAAAATGTGCATAATTCCCATTGTGTTTCCTATTGGAAATGCTAATTGATGGTGTATCTGTCCTCCCTTTAGCAGATTGCAAGGCCTGAATGTCATAATGTCTTCAAAAATGGCCACAGGAAATATGTATTTTCTTTATTTGCTAAAAGTACTTGATCTTGGAATTAATTTCTTTTCTCTAATTCACATGATGTCTTTTAACTTTTGACTTGAACAGCTTTTATGACATTCAGATTAATTCTGCAGCACTAAGGGACTGAAATCTAAATCTATCTCTTTAAAAAGGTGAGAAGGAATGACTAGATCACAGAATTCATCCTTGCAATACTGTCTGCCAAAAATATAATAAGCTCATGCATTCAGCTAATTTGATTGAAGATTTAAAATAATCAAACTAAATCAAAATCCTGCATTTTAAAAAGGGATTCCAATCACAGAATTCTCATTATGACCATACAGCTATACATCTGCATGCGACTCTATAGCAACTGTATATGTCTGGATGTACAATCACCACTGAGAGGAACCCTCTAATAACCCTCAGTGAGGAACGGGGAAGTTTGAAGCTCATTAGCAGTAATGTGAGCAGAGAATTGATTGGGAATTGGGGCAAAGTTGCTCATATGAAAGAAGAAAATATATGCTAGAGAAATACTGGCCTTCTTAGCCTTTGTCACGGGAACTGTGGGTGAGTGGTGAAGTGTAGTATCTTTCTGGAAATTCAGTTCTCCTCATTTTAGCAATTATTGGTCTTTCTCGATTCCAAGGTAGATATAGAGCATATGAAGGCTTATGGTAACATAATCAATATCTAATTCTGAGCTATTTGTATTTTTATGGCACCTTCCATGGTATACAGCTTACCTCAATTTACCTCCATGATTATTGGCTGAAGGACAGGTACAAGTCTCTGAAATACCACCTATCTCAAGAGGCTGTTGCTCATATTGTAAGGAAGATATTTGCCCATTGCTTATCACAGACAACAGTGACTATGGAGAGCTCATATTGAAATGACTAATTATTTGCCAATTCTTCATCTTGACATTAACTCCAGCTATATGGTATATTTTATCTGAAAACACAATATATTGGTATCCCTTAGACATTTCAGAATATTGAAGATAAATCTATTTTCATCTATATTTTTCCCTGTTCAGCTCCCAAGTTTTGATTTGGTGTTATTCAGATACAAAAAAACCACCAGAAAGTCCTTTCTACTCTTAATATTTCCTTAATGTGACATTTTATTCAATGCCCATAAATCTCTAGTATTATGGTTTCCTTTGAAAGAAGTACTTTCAGATCTTGTATTTGTTTAATTTGTATCTGCATTATTCCATTATAGAATAGTTTGGTTGGAAAGAACACTTGGAGGTCATTTAGTCCAACTGCTGTAGTCAGCAGTTTTGCCCCAGCACAGAAGGATGTTTTTCAGAGAGAAATACCAATAAAAAATAAACAATCAAAACCATATTTGTATCTGAGCTCTACCTTTATCTGGCAGTTAGGAACAAATACCTTCAGAGTGGAATAGAATTATTACCTTCTCTACTGATAAATTTCGCATCAAAGCCACACAAATTAAATTCAAGTGTCTCTTTCAAAGCTTTTACTCTTCATTACTTGGGCCATATTTATTTATAGTTCTGACTGAATTTATGCAAAAGGACATTTTCAGTATTTTTTTAATATTCTTGGGCCTGATTAGTGCTACATTTTCAATGGATGAGTTTCCATCAAAGTGTCTCCCGTCTTTGTCTCCCTCTTTAAGAAGATGCATTTTTCCCCCTGAACATGTCTACCAATCTCTTTAAGAAGAGAATCCTTCTCATAATTGATTGGTTCAGCATTCACATAATTTAAGTACTTTAAGGACAATGAGAATTTACTGTGGCCTTGGTAAAAAAATTAAACAGTTCTTCTGTTACACTTTTGACAATATTTAGTTCTGCATTGGAACTTAAAAGAGCTGGCCTAAATTTCTGGATCTGCCATAAGTTGGGTTTTTTTTAAACATAAACAAATATTTGAGTTTTCTCTTTGCTTCAAGCCTCTATTTTGTTAATGGGGATATTTGTAATCTCCGTTTTTATGACAATTTTGCTAGATCAAATACTCTGGACACATTTAGATACTGTAGCTGTACAGATCATAGATACACATATGGTTATTTAGAGTGGAAAAGTCTAGATATGCTTCATGTGTTTAATAGATAATCATTTGGTGTTTATTGCAAGGGAAGACTGAAATAACTTGAAGGCTCTGGAAGATGGAGTTTGGTTCTAAATGGGATTTTGATATTTTGTCTTCTGTAGCCCTGCAGTAATTAATACTCTACTTTACAGTTAAAAATAATTCAGAATATTTTATTGATTTATCCAATACATTAAGCAGAGTGTAGGTTAAATTTGTCAGGTGTATGAGAGTGTAAAGGATTCAGTTCTGGAGGTTAAATTGAAATATTTTAAAACCTAGTTTTAGAAACCTAAATTTCTTTAATGACAACAAAGTGTTAGCAAAGCAAATCTATGGCCAAAACTGTTCAAATTCTGCTCCCCACTAAGTCATTAAAATCTTTGTAAAGAGTGTTTCTAAATGATTCCCTAGTTCTCTTGATTAATTTCCCATTAATTACTTGCTTATCAAGGCAAATACTTTGTAGGGTTTCTGTCATGTTTATTGAAGGTGGATTCATTCAGTATGCAACACATTAATTAATTTAACAATAAACCAATTAAATTCAGAATGTTCTGAATTCTACCAATGAGTGAGAAGAGTCCTCTTAAGTGAGTCATTTGTATTCCAGTAGGAAAAAGTCAAACCTGGGCAATTGGAATAATGATTTCTGGTTCCAGTCGCAATTCAGAGTCCTTCTGATGGTAACTCCACTAGTGGAACTTCTGGTAGAGAAGCTGGATTCCTTTATTGGCTTTCTTGATATATATTTCTTTATTGTAGTGTGTTACTTCAGCTCCCAAGCAGTTACCAGAGGTCACTCTTTGTCTGCAGGGAAACGTGTTCTGAGGGAAGGCACCAGACATCTGTTTAGCTGCCTAAACTCTGCTCTGTGGATGGCAATGTTCCTGTGCAAATGGGTGGGGAGAAATGAGCCTGTGTTGTGTGTGCAGCCAGCGTGATGATCTGAGATAATTCCTGCTGGTTTCATGTTCCCTTAAAAATAATTTTCACAGTGATTCATATGGTACCAAATACTGATGAAGATTTTTTCAGGCTTTCGTTGAGAATACAGAAGGTGTCTCACTGAAAAATAATGTTGATTTCTGATAAGAAAGTAAGCCTAAATATTTCTTGTGCAGTTTGTTCCCTGTAGGGTAATTGTTTTTTCATCAGAATTCCCACTGTAGGCTTGCTGCTAATTATTATCAGAATTTCTGTATGCTTTTGTATGTCTCCTCAGTCTGAGTTCAGCCCTGATGAACACTGAATGTTACACCCCACAGTGGGCAGTGACAGAGTCCCCAGGGCCCTGCCAAACACCATGGTGGCTCCAAAAGTCTGCCTGGAAATCAGAGCCCTGCTCTGGTCACTGAGGAGGGACATTGCTAAGGCAGGTGGTGGCAGGACTGGGGGGATGGCTTCAGACCCAAAGATGATGGGTTTAGACTGGATATTGGGAAGAAATCCTTCCCTGCGAGGGTGGGGACACCCTGACACGGGGTGCCCAGAGAAGCTGTGGTTGCCGCATTGTAGGAGTATGAAATTACGCCAAATGGAAAAGAGACCATGAAACTGCTTGAAGTGACTGAGGAATCAGGAAGGAGAGCTACAAGCAAGAGCTGTTTCCTGTAAGAGAAAGTTTATTGCTGTATGTTGGGTTGTTCCAGGTTTCCCAGTTTGTGAGTTCTCAGTTGTGAAGTTCAATATCATCATTCCGTGCTGTACAAAATGGAGTCTGGTTTTCCCCCTCATGGTGTCCCTGCTCCCGGATTGGTCAGATTTGCCACAGATTGTCCTTCCATGGTGCTCTGGGCCCTTGTTTACCCTTTATGGGTGTGATCCCCCCGACCTTCCCTTCCATGGGAGGATTTGCAGCTCCTCCTGAGTTCCAGAAAGTTCCAGGCTGCCCTCAGATAAACCGGGGCCATTTGGATAACTGGGCCATTCCATAGTACCCCACTGGAGTGTGCCTGTCCTTCTCACCCTCAAAGGGTCACCCCATCCCTGTGAGTGTCCAAGGCTGGGTTGGATGGGGCTTGGAGCAACCTGGACTAGTGGAAGGTGTCCCTGTGGTTCTGTGACTCGAGGATTTGCTCCTCTCTTCCTGAAGAACAGTTCTTCAGTTTATAGTGTTAATGAAGAAAATCTGTGTAGTGATTTGCCTCTGAAGAACTACACAGAATCTGATGTGCTTGATCAGTTTGGTGCAACACTTTGTAAGTCAAATGTTGTAACTCTTTCAACACAACCTTTATGACTTTAAAACCCAAATATTTTCTCAGACTTATTGCATATAGAGGATTGAGGTGCCTATAGAAAAGGTGACAAGTCAGAATGAATGTCAAGAGCAAATACTTTGTTTCCTAGATGTCCAAGCCGCTCCATTCATGAAGAGAGTTTGACTGCTATACAGAAAAAAACAAAACTGAACTTGTACAGCTCTTTGCATTGTTTCAATTAATTTATAATACTATTACTTTATGTTTAATACTTCTTTAAAAAAATTAAATACATCATAGTATTTTACTCTTTAGTATTGTGAAGGCCAAGGCCTGGAGTCCAGTCAAGTTGAGGAACTGTGGTTCCTTCACTGATGGCACACATTTAAATAATCATTTCAGGAACATAGCCTTGACATGCTGGAATTGTTAAAAAACATACCAAAATACTGGGATGCTTTCTAGGAACTTGCTGTGCCTGAAAAATGGCTCCTTATGAAAGAGATAATCAGGAGAGAGATGATTAATAATGGAAAGTGAAAAAAGATGAAGAAAATGAACATAGATTAGCAAATACTGCAAGAATAGGGAAAATTTCTTCATCAGTGTCTGTTACTCAAAATAGGAATATTTTTGTCTGTCTTGGCCCAGAGGCTGAATAAAGTACTCAAAGATGGATTTGCCTACTGTTGAAGGGATAAAAAGCTGGTAATGGATGCAACTAAATTGTCTGTCTTCATCAGTTAGTGTCTTATCCCTCTGGTCCCGTGGTGTGACTGTCTCTCATGAGTCTGGGAACTATTTCAGTGAGATCATTGACCCGTGATGTTCATCTCGCTTTCAACCCTAAGAGAAACCAAGAATGAGACTTACATTGTCAAGTTCAATTGCCAGTTCTGTCTGACCTGGGGAATGACCCTGCCTCATTTGTCTTATCATGGAGCAGAGATCCTTAACTCCCATTAGGATTCCCCAGCACAGTGGGAAACTTAAGCACATGTTGGAGAAGCACACCTTTGATTTCCTACCCCCCAGAGTAAGATGAGCTGCCTTGACAAGGGAGAACTTCTGTGTGGAGCAACTTGTTTGTGACACAACCACAGTCAGTGTATCCAGAGTGAGGAGTACAGCAGAGTGTCTCAGGTAGGAGAAAATGTTCTGTTCTTGTCTTAAAAAGAAATGTAATGTCAATGAAGATGGAGAAAAGTGTGAACAAGTGGTTTCTTGTAGGCTTCTTCTCTCCCTTTATCAGTTTACTCGAGTGTACATCTGCTGGTAGACTCCTGTCAGGCTGAATGGAGTTCTTAAAAGTTTCCCAGTTTTAACTATTGAAGGAGTTACTTTTTGCTGCAACTGTCAAGATTTTTTAAATTTTGTCAGAGGCATCTCCTAGAAATTTTCACTTAGATAAATGCTGTATTGTAGGTCCATATTTTAAGTTTCTAATCTACTGTACTGCTGGTAGTATTAAATTACTGCAATATCTAATTTGACTCATGTTAGCAAATTATTCATTTCAATAATACAAAGAATTATTTGGACCAAACATTTATATTTGATGGGATTGAATGTAACATCTCCTGAAACTTAAATTTATTACAACTGGAAATGGCTCAAAAGGTTAATAGCCTAAGTTCATCTTAGTAGTTGCTGGTGACATTATAAACAGCCTTAATTAACACAGATTTTTGTTTGTGCTTTTGGAAACCTTGAGATGCAATTTATTTTTTTTCAAAAGTCTGAAAATAAAGAAGGAATGAAAATAAAGAAGGAATTAAATACACAGTAGCACAGAATATACTATTGTTAGGTTTGCCTGAATGATTTAGGATAAATTCGTGCTGAATCTCAAGGACTGTCTCCCATGGTACTACTTGAGACTATTGTGGTTACTCCAGTCTCTTTCAAGTACTCTGGCTCTGTTACAAGTTGCTGAAGTTCTGGAAGAGCTTTATGGCTCATACAAACCCTGGAAGTTTTATAATTGCTTTTAGAGAAGAGCAAGATTGGAAACCAGCAGACAATTAGGTAGAAAGAATGGGTCCCCATTAGCAGCTGAAGAATTTGGTAGAGCTTCTCTTGGAAACCACATTGGCAGCTGTGAGCTAGCTCTGATACACATTGTGCTTCTGAAAAGGGAAACTCTGGCAAGTGATTCCCATAAAACAGCCAACTCCAAAGCCAACTTGGTCCAGCTGGGCCATATGGAACCAGCAGCAGTGGCAGCCCTACCCTCTCTCCCCATCCTTCTCAATCCATATGGAATAGCAAGGAGCCAAGCTCCAGTAGAATTGGCATGCTAATTTTGGGATCTAGCAAAGCTGTGCTGAGGTGAAGGAATGTTGCCTGGGGCACTGCTAGATCTGATGAGCTCTTCTGCAAGTTGTAAAGGCTCTCTGGGGATCAGGGCTTTTGAAGGCACTGGAGTTGTCAGTTTGGCAATTTCCAAAAGAGGGTAGCAGCCAAACAGTGTCACTGTGCATTGCTCTGCCTCTGAAAAGTAATGTATCAGTGACTTCTTATGAGGATATCTGTGGTTTGTCATACAAACTTTCTTAGGTCAATTATGTGATGGGTGTCATAAGAAATTTTATCAAAAAATTGGAAACATACTGGTATTCAACATGTGGATCTCTGAACTGTTGTGTGAGGTGGGAGGGAGGTCACAGAATCACAGAATAGTTCAAGTGGAAGTGACCTCTGGAAATTTAGTCCAACCACCCCTGCCAAGGCAGGATCTCCTGAGGAAGGAGTTTTTATGTTCTTTTAAGAATAAAATTACATGTTCGTAAGGCATAGAATTGCTGCTGTGGAGTCTGATGTTACATGATAACAGTATGAAATGTTATTTAATGACAACACATCTGTGTTATCTCAGATGGAACATGTGTTTGTGTGTCAGATCGAGGGGTTGTGTGCTGCCCAAGGCACTACTGCAAGACTCTGCTAGTGGACAAATGATATTCTTTGTATCTGCTCCTGGCATTTTACATTGTTGGAAATGATATTGTATCTCTTCTATTAAAAAAGAATGCTGCCCAGTTAAAGGAACATGTAATGGACAAAAGAGCAGATTTATTTTTTCTTTTCCAATTCCCCCCCTCTCTCTTTGGCAGAAAGTATTTTGATAGAAAAGAACACTTAGAGTAGTACTTCTTAGTGCCTGCATCTCTGCTGTTCTGTACTGGGGTCTTCTGAGCACACAGGGATCTAAATTTATCCCTCTATATATTTGCTGCTTGAAGACAGCTTCTGGAATTGGATCTAGTATGATCATATGGGTATTTCTA
>WBMV01001237.1:1746674-1813425 GCA_013396655.1 Campylorhamphus procurvoides | reverse complement strand
AAAAAACCAAAAAAACTTCAGTTCTACCCCCTACTACAGAGCCCACTCCAACTCCAGGATAGGATACCTGGGAGTCCATCTGGCCTTACAGAAATAATGCTGGAAAAGATGGAGAACATGTGGGAGTATTTCCTAGCTGGCCTCTGGCATCAGTGACATGTGCAGTTTCCAAGTAGGGTTTTACACACTTGTGAAAGCATGTGGAAGAGGGGAGGGAGATTTGAAGCTTAAGAAACTGAAAGAGAGAAGAGCTTGCCAAAAGGGAAAAAAAAAAAAAAGGTGAATATGGGTTCCTAACAACTATAAAGGAGTTATTTGGGGTTAAATGGATAATACACTGGATTGGTTTCTAAATAAAGCTTGCTGGTTTAGGCTAATTTTCTCTGCGGTGTTGTTATTGGCCATTTTATCAGTGTGAGCTTTTATTTATGCTTCAGGAACCAGAATTCCTTTCTTAAGAAAAGTATAGTCTGATAATTTCAGCGGTCTCCGAAAGTGTTTCTAATTAGAATATCAATAGCTGTTTTTTCAGTGGAACTGCAATAAGCATGAGAAAAGCACAAGGTAATGATGGGAATTGTTGCTTGATGAACTTCACTGCTGCTTTGTAATTTAATACTTTGCACAGTGTTTTACCATTCTCTTCAAAAATGCTCTCAGATTTTGCTTCTTATACCAAATTCACCAAATACTTCAGTCAGTTTGAATTTACCTGGAGTGGGGGAGTGTGAAGTTTGGATTTAGCAAGTAATTATGATTGGTGAGTTACTGCCAAAGACAATGAGGAGTTTATTTTGTACTTTTTCTTCTGGTCAGTGCAGGTTTTTTAAGAGTTTTAACTGAAGACACTAAAAAAGATGATGCATGCACATATTGCATAGAATGCTTTTTATTTATCATCACTCTTCATTTATTTGCTTCATTTGATGGATTAGCTTAGAAATAGACATTGCAAGTACACAAATTACAGTTTTAAAAAAGTGCTTGGTAGAAATAACTCAAGGCATAAGCTTTCTGTAAGGGGAAATGAAAGCAAAGGAGGAGGTTTGGCCTAAACTTGTTCTCATAGACATATTCATAATTTTTTTCCCTGTAGTCCGGGCATTAGATTTTGTATAGTATTGTAAACTTGGATTTGATCATAACCAAGCATGTATAGTTTTCTTCTGTTTGTGTGCATTTATTTGTGATTTTATTGTAAATATAGTTTTTACTGACTTTGTCTCGTGCTGTGAGAAGATTAATATGTGTAAGAAAATAAGATAGGGGCTGGATGAAGTTTGGGTCTCAAAAGAAGTTGTATAAGCCACAGGCTTTGACAGTGGCATACATTTACTGTTATTGTTCTGTATTTATTTAAAAGCTGCCAGTCTGCCAGAGAGGTTGGTACCATCCCTGGAGAAGAGGAGCTTTATGCCACTGCCAAGTAGCATCTCTTTGATTAAATACATCAATTAATTCTGCTGTAATCTAACAAAACGGGGTCCTTTTGGCTTTAACCTTTCTTAATGTGGCATGTCTGTTGTAGACAATGTTTTTAATTGAGGGAATAGTGCTGTGCACACCAAAGAGTACTATTTCTCTTAGTAGAGGGGACTAAATCCCTAAAATAGCCTTGTGGTAGCACCATTTGCCAATATGTTATTGATCACTGATAGCCAGTGTTGTTGGAAAAGTCCTAGGACTTGTTCTGCTGCTTTTGAGACATTGAGAAACCCCCAGTAAATCTGCACTTGCCATAAAGTTGCTGTAGCAGTCCAGGGATGTGATACCTGAAACTGTCTTAATGAAATTACACCATTTCTTAAAGCTCTGGGATCTTTCACAATGTAAGGTGTGATACAAAATCATGGTCCATTAAGGTTGGAAAAGTCCTCCCCTCCAGATCACTGGGCCTTTGGCTGAACACCTTGTCAACTAAACCATATCACAAAGTGCTGTGTCCAGTTGTTGGTATTGATGTGCCCAGGTAACCATTGGAAATTCATAATTAAGAGAAGGGAAAATACTGTGCCATTGCTTTTTTTTTTTTTAAATTTGTTTTGAATAGAATCAAATAATTACTTGAAAACACAAAGAGGTAATGATTGGGTGGATTTTACAAACCTACATTCAAGTTGCCTGATGTGGTGGGGCATTAATTGGAATTTACAAGGAGGAACAGTTTTCATGTTTCTGTCCTGATAGTGGTGCTTTTTATATGTTTGGCCTTTTTTTGTTCATTTGTTTGTTATTTTTTGGAGGGTTCCCTGCTGGTTAACACTGGCTCCAGGAAAACTTAAATCGTATTTTAAATATACAAGGGAACAGTTTTAATTAATTTCATTTATTTTAATTTAAACACCAAGCTCAAAATCTTCAGTGTTTCTGTTCATGAAGTGTTATGGTGATAAATTAGGTGAAATCTAGACTGACAGAGAAGAATGTACCTGAAAATTGCTTTTTTCACTGTAATCTAAAGAAAGAATCGGTGAAGAAGGAAAAACATTGCCTTACTTTTAAATTTTTAGTTTAGGAAAATGCCCTGACTTCTGGCTCTGCTGGAGGGATGCTCAGGGAAAGCATGGATCACTGTCATGGTTTTGCTGCTTGTGAAGCCACTCAAAATCATACATTTGCAAATGAGTGAACAATGCTATGGGATGGAAAATGTGTTTGTCATCCTGTAGAATGTAGATGTATAAATTGTGATGATTGTTTTATTAAGATGCCTACTGCTCTCTCACCTCCCTTCTGATGTGGGCATGATGAGACACTCTAGCTCTCTGTTTTAACCAGGAATTCATGCTGATCATTTTTCTTTAGCCATTAATGTAGGTTTAGCTTCTCACACATAAGTTTTATTGAGGTTTTGCCCCTTGAAATAAATGCTGCAGTGCATCCATCTTTGTTGCAAAGTGGGTTTTAATAATGAAGAAACAGTGTGTGAAGAGTTCTCCTGTAGAAGCTGCAATCTACTTTTCATGTACACGTGAGGGAGATGTGCCATCAAGAAACACAGAGGTGCCTGTTCCTTTTCATGTTGTATCTGTAGTAAAAGGCCATATCCGCATTTGGAGTGAAAAGTCGGAGTCCTTAAATTGCTGGAGAATGGGATCTGGCTTAGACTGAGTAAGAAAGGCTCTTTTTTTTTTTTTTCTCCTGGAACTGACAGAATAAAGAGACAAATGCTGATGGGGCACTGACTTGGCAGGCAGATGGCACAAAAATAGATAATTCACTGTGAGCCATGGACGTTCCTATAGGCTGTTCTAGCAAAGGCATGGTTGGTGTGTGTGGGATTCTCCTTTGTGTCTTTGAATGTGTGTGTTGGCAAATGAGTGCAGAGCTTAGCAGATTTGGGCCTGTATGCACAGATCAGAAGCCAGGTGGAAAATATAAAAATAGGGGGTTTTTTGTTTTTTTTTCTCTCCCTCACTACTTATCTTTGTAATTTATGTTTTTTTTTCAAATTGATTAGGCCTGTAGTGTTGAAAGTCCTCAGCTGCTCTGTAGTAAGAGGACCATAGGGCTCGATCCAGCAAATGCTGAGCACTCTGAACCCTGTGCAATAAAACACAAAAGTGATACTTAAAATAAGTGGGATTGGTTACAACAGGTGCTTCCATTTAACTGCATGCTTGATTTATTCCTGTTTTAAGGGAAAAGCAATGCAGACCTTACAGGGATGAGTTCCCTAGGGATAATTGAAAAATGCATTTATTTCTTTGTTAGTGTTGATGGAGTTTTGGTGTGGGTTTTTGAGTAGACTAATAGGATGTATGATCTTGTAAACCTTTGATACCTAAAATTAAACAAATTTGTTTTGCTCAAATGAGCCTAAGAATTGAAAAAAATCCCAAAAAACTGTACATTGAGGTTCAGCTAAAGTTGCTTCTCCTCCTGGACTGCTCGTGTGATTGTTGCATGAGGAGTAGCCATATGTGTGATGACTCCCTTTAAAGAATGATCAATTCCTAGAGATCAAATCCTCACATTGTCTTAGATTTAGGATTCTCAGTGAGCCCATATAGCAAAAGGATTTTTTCCATAGACCATCTTGCTTTTCTTTGCTTTGCCAGAGCATCCCATGCAAGTTGTACCAGCTTGCTACTGAGTTCTCCTAAACTCCTGCAAAATGGGTAAAATTTCTGGTTGCTGCATGATTTAATATTGAAATGCTATTAGGGAGAATCACTGTCATTCTCATAACTTTGAGGAAAAATTGGCCAGTTGACCTTGAATTTACTGGAGACAATAGCTAGAGAGCTGCTCCTACCTTTCAGGTTAATAGGACAACTTGGGGCTGTGTTTTCCATTTTCCTCGAGGGACTGGTGCTTTCATTTTGCTTGATGTAGAAGAACAGAAATGCTTTGATTGAAGGGACCAGCCAAAGCTAACCTCAGTGTTTACCCTGAAGCACGATCCCTGGGAACACATGGGCTTGATTCATCCAACCATTACAGAAAACGGTTTTTAAAAAGGAAATTTCTCTTACATTCACTGATTTCACTGTAAATTAAGGCCCTGAGCCTTCCCTATGGGCCTGCCATTACAAAGAAAGAGATTGAGGAAGAGGGGAAGACTTGTATGTCTAACTCAAACATGTCAAGTGTTCACTTCTTTGCTGAAGAATAATGCATTTAATTAGACTATCATTGTGACAAATTGGTTGTGATGAGGCCGTCTATCTCAGGAGAGTGATGCTAATCTTTCCTGTAGTTTAAAGGCTCTCCTGTGTTGGCATGAGAGAGAGAACTCATCTTTTTGGGGCTGTGGGAAAACAAGAAATTCTTCCTATTGAGAAGGATTGGATACTTCAGTTGGCCTTGGTATGTATTTTATTAAATGATGAATAGTTCTGAGGACACTACACTTTTGAAGGACTGAATCCTGTAACAATTTAAGTACTGCAGAACTAACTTGTTAGTGTCTGACCTCTGCCCCTAGAATGGAATCCTGCAGTCTGACTCTCCTGCACAGTAAGGACAGGGTTATACACCTGAGAAAGCTCTTCCAGAAAGTTCCATTCTGACCAAAGGATCATTTGGAACAAGACAAAAGGAATTGCAGGGCAGTGTAACACACGTTTAACAACTGAGACACCTTCAGAGGCACTGAGTGAAGGTGTTGCCACTTTTGCTCTGCAGAAGCAAGAATCCTCCCCTAAGAAAAAGTACTGAGGTTTTTCTTTCTCACTGTTGAACATGCCTGTTTGGTTTCAGAGTGTGACTTGAACTGCATCACCTCCAAAACTTGAGCAATGTAACAATTGGCAAAATCCTCACTAATCTCTATAATCATGTTTTCTACTACAGAGCTTGGAGTACAGAGAAATAAAGTACTATTCTACTGTACCTGAAGCAAACTTTGAATGCTTGCTTTAACCTGACAGGAGTGGTCCTTTTGGATCCCGTGAAGTTCAGTAAAAATAAACAGCACTGCCAAGGTTGAAGCAGATAATGCTGAATTGATACAGTTCATTGTAAAAGGCAAAAGTATTTTGCCAGGTCACCGGCATTTGGGGAAAGCACAGAGACCCTCCTGACTCATCACTCTTCCCTAAAGACAAATATTTTACCATTTCTGTTGCTCCATCCTTAGCCTTTTCTGAAGTACAGCTGCACTCAACTCTCTCTGCAATATCTTGCTTCCTAAACTTTTGAACCATTCTGCTCTTCTCTGGTCTGTCTTCTGCTCCTCCTGAGCCATCACTGGAGCTCAGTGAAGTCATGATTCTCTGTCTTTCACATACAGTTTTGTTAGGGTATCCAAACAGAATTAATAGTGTTGAGCCTCCAGGTTGTGGATAATAACAATGAAATTTTAGACAATCTTTTATTTTATGCAGTTTTCAAGATTCAAATTGACCAAATATACTTGAAAGAGATAGGGGATGAGGAAATGGCTTGCTGGTAATCTTCAGCAAGGTGACAGCCCCTCTCTGAAAGCTTATAAAAGGCTGTTCAAATGGCCTTTAATTTATTAAGAGCACAGGATGCAAACAAAGGTAAGGTACAGTTGGGGTGTGTGAAGACAAGACCTTTCAGGAATATTAATTAGCTCTTGTAAGGAGCTGAACTCTATTAAACTGACAACCACAGTGCAAAGGGCATTAAAGGTCATGGGAGATGGTTGGATGTGTGGTAATTATTTCCTGTTGTTACATACTGTTGTCAGCTGTACCTATAGATATCAGTGAGATGATCTTTCTAGCAAGAGCCATTCCCCCTCTTTCTGCAAATTTACCCTCAACAGCATTTAAAAAAAAAAGTTTCTGTAACTGTCATGTGTTGACAAGTTGGGTATATATGGAGTTGATTCTTATCCTAACCAGCTAAAAATTAATCTTAGGACATTGGAAGGTATATTGATGAACAATTTATCAAATGAGCAGACCTATTGATTTTAAGAAATAGACTTATTGGGAAAATTTTTGTGTATCTAGACAATATCACAGAAGGAATCTGTTTATTTATTTTTACTATAGTTGAAATACACCCCAGGAGGCAGTGAAGATAAGAAGGCTTATGTGAGCCCATCTCCTTATAGCCACTTAAATATTCTGTGACTTTTTCCTACATTAAGTTGCAAATGTGGATGCTCAAGTGCAAATCTTCCACACTGTTGGCCCTTCCAATGAGCTGCTGGGACAGATGGCAATTGGAGCTGCCATGTGCATGTGGGATCGTGGATTAACCTTGGCTGAGTTGCACTGAACAGAGAAACAATGTGATCTTATTCAACCTGTGTTTGTTAAATACAGCATCTGGTAAAATGAAAGCAAAAGTGTGTGTTTGAAAATAATCAGCCTGTCATTAACTCCAGCAGCAAGCGAGGCATATGTGCTCCTGAGATAACTTGAGGCTAAGAACATTCCTTTTTCCGATGGTAGTTTCAGAAATCAGGATGTGTTTACAGGTAATAGGTTAAAAGGAGTTTTGCTGTACCATTTCATAGAATGTACTGGTGTCTCCTGCAATCCATATTGGCATTTTGTACATTCACAAACTGATCTCAGTTGCTGGAGTCAGTTTAGTTGATATTCCAGGGTGTGTAAACATCTGCTTAATGAGATCTGATTACCATGATCCTGTTTAAATGACTGAACTCCAGCAGCAGTTTGGATGCTGTGGTGTATCTTGATATTAATCTACTGCTGTCTGAGGCACACTTCAGTCCTTTCAGGAGATAGTGATCCTTTCTCAAAAGCCATCCCTTTTCTCTCTGCCCTTCCCCTTCCTGCTATGTCTGAGTAGGAAGAGCAAATGCAAGTATTAACAGAAGGCTATGAAATGTGCTTTATAAATGCTGCAAAAGCAAATGTTTATCTGGAGTCTGATTTGTAACTTAACATATTTTTTTATTTTAAAAAATATAACTGAGAGGATAACTATATATAAACCCCCCAACCTTTATTTGCAGAGAAAGCATTACTATTACAGCATAAAAATGAGTCATATGAGCAATAATGTAATGTATGTAGCAAGTGGGGAAACATGGAGTTTTCTAAAAGCTAAACAAGCAAGAATAACTAAAATATCCATCCTAAAAACTTAAAGAAAATATGCTCTGGGGGCTTCATCCAAGAGGTGAACCAAAATAGACTCTGGCAGTAGCAAACAAGAGTTCTCTTTTTTTCTACATGCTGCAAATGTGATGTCTTGGAGTTGTAATTGCTGATAATTGCCTTTATCCTTCTCTTAATTCCTAATACTGTGCCAGGGCCATTTCTGGTTATACTGGTTTATACTGGAGCTCTTGACATGATTCGGGCCTTACTTGTCCTACCACAAAGCCCAGCAGGTGACGTGTTTTACTTTCCAGTACATTTAGGTGAACTGTGATGCTTTCCTGAGGGTTACCTGTGACTGTCTGTGACTTCCTGCCTGCAATGTCCTTCTGCAGATGTGAGTGATGGAGCTTTCTGTGACACACTGAGATTCCTCGGGAATTGTTTTGGTTGGTTTGTTTTCTGTTTTCCCAGCAAACTGCAGGACTTGCTTTAAGAGAACACAAAATGCAGAACTACGATCCTAAATATTTAAAGCAGTTTCATGATGTCTTGTCTGGGTTTTTTTTGTTTGCTTGTTTGGGTTTGCTTGTTTGCTTTAGGCTGAATAATTGAAATTGCAAACAGAACTAATAGTTGTCTTTATGAGAGGAATTTTTAAGGAGTGTCTTAAATGTGGCTTTGGAAATAAATGCACTGAGTGTCACAACACACAATTATGGTATAGATTGCTATGGTAAAGCACAATCTGCTAAGCTTTTTCTCTGTTCTGCAGTTGTAGAAGCCCAGTTTTTCAGGCTGTTTGCTGGATGCACAGTATATTTCAGACATCCATCATAGAGCAGATTTTTGCACATGTACAGCTAAATACTGCAGAAAATCCTCTGTACAGGAATGGGTATGCATGGGGTTTATACCAAGGGAGGAGTATCATCTCCTACTAAAAGAATGAGAACAATATGTTCAGTGGTCAAAAGAAATTATTTAATACATGGATAGAATTATATATAGAGAGATTAAGAGCAAAGTTGCACCTTCTGCCTGAATTAGAGTAGTTTACTCCCTGACCAAGAATTTAAAATTGTTTTATTGCAAAATGACCTTATAGATAATATAGATAAATTCAGTAAGAATGGTTCAGATTGCAACATTACTTGGACTTTTGGGGTCACTATTTAAAATGAAAATAAGAGGAATTTGCCTTTAAAATTGTGAGCATTCACAAAAATATTCCTCCAGCCATAGCCTGCAGCTTATCACTGACGAGTCCTTTGGTTTTTGTCTTTGACCTACTCCTGACCCTTTCTGTCAAAGGTCAGGCAGAACTTTACTGCTGTGTGGCAAGAGCAGGGAGTTTGGGTGTATTTTCTCTGCAGTTCTGAATGATTTATGTGAGGAATAGCACAACAACTCTAAAGAATAAGATTTTGTGTTGCTGACTGGAGTGTTTTCAATTAATTTCCATGGGGTTTCACATGTTCTGCTGGTCTTAGCTTTAGCATGAGATTTAAGGGATAGAGTTTTTTGAGCAGTGTTGTTCTGTAGCATGGTGTGGGGCTTAGGGACATGGTTGAGTGGTGGACTTGGAGCACTTGGTTAATGGGAGAGAGTTTGGAGTTAGATCATCTGTTAGGTCCTTTCCCAGGCCATTCTATGACTGAGTGTTTTCAAGGTTCATATTCTTGTACGGATGGATTAACCCCCAACTTATGGAGACTTTTCATTGCTTTTCATAGTAAGATTTGTACTTTAGTTTTAACTAAACAGTTCCCTTTTATTTCCCCCCTTTCCTCTTTGCAATACTGCACAGTCATTTTCTTGGGCTTTTCCTTTCTCACTGGTCAAGAGCACTTCTTCCCTTCCCTAGGAAGTCTCAAAGGTCTGTCTAAGAAGGGGATGGGGTGAACTGAGTCATTTGTTCTCAAGTCTCTGTCCAGTTAGAGGGGAATGGGTGAGAAATGGGCCAAAGCTGCAGTTAGAGGATGAATGCACAAAGCATTGCTGCCTGCAAGAAATGATGAAAGCAGTTAGGAAGACTTGTAACACCACTGATTTATGCAGAAACATTTTAAGTTGGAGCTGGGGCACTTCAGGATCCAAAGCACATTAATTCTGGGCAAATAGCAGACCTTTCAAAGGTAGCTGTTCATTAAAAAGTAGATCATCCAGAGAAAAAATCTACTGGAATTTCCTTGACCTGCAGCAGGTCAGGATCTGCAGAGAAGCTGTGGAAGGTTTAGTTTGCTTGTTAGGCATTCACTGGGGTTTGTTACAAGATTGTTCTGTTTGTTGCAGAGGAAACATTTCAATAAAAGCTGGTTAAAACTGTCACTGTGCTTCTGTGCTGGTGAATAGCACAACTCTTGTTTTCCCTTTCCCTTTTAATGAATACTGATCACCTGTCTTGCAAATAAGTGACCTTATCAAACAATGTGCTTTTCATCAGTTGCTTTCATCTGGTCTGGAGCACTTAATTTAAATAGATAGAAGTTTGGGGGTTTTGCATTGATTTGAAATTTTTAGAATAATTTCCTTTTTCCCAATTAACCTCAGTGTGATGTTGTCTTCTTTGCAGTGTTTGATGTAATCACAAAAGACACATAAATCTCCCTTCTTTATTTTCTTTAACTTTGTCTTGTTTTGTCAAGTAGATTATCACAAATTAAGTTAGACTTGCTTTCAGACTTCTATAGCCTGGAACAGTGTTCTGTTTGGTTGTGTGTCTGCATGCAGACTTGACTTCTCAACTTTTACCTGACCTTTAAACAAAAAGGAAAAAACAGGAGTCCAAGCACTGGAGACTCATCCTATAGAAACACCAGGCCAGTGATAAATTTTGGTCTTTCTAGCATGCTGAAAACATCATGTCAGGATTCACTCCTGAGAAAGACTGGCAGATAAATGTTAGGTATATGAATGTTTATTTTTATTTTAAAATTTAAGTAAATGAATTGTATCACCAATATCTGTTCTCTTTACTTGGCTTGTATTTTGGAGTAGCACACATTTTGAGTCTAATCTAGAGTGTTTTCAAAGTTGCTTTTGTCCTTTTTCTTTGTTTTTTTTTTTTCTTTAAGGAGAAGGTTTGCCTTTTTCTATCAGAAGTAAAACTTAAACATGGAAGAAGTAAGAACTTCTTTGATAGAAGAAGACAAACTGCTCATAATTTCTCAGGACAAACACCTCATCCCTCATTCTTGTTCCACTGACATGTCAATAGTGTGAGTTGAGAAAGCTGGAGATTGCTCATCTCCTCTATTTTCCAAGTTATTGACTGGAGGAAGCAAACATCTGTACAGCATCAATGACATACTGGGAGAACAAGTTATTAAATAGTCACCTCAAGAAATCAAAGAAGCATTTTATTTTACTGGAAGATTATCTTCATTATCCAAGAAAGCTACCAGAATACAGTAGCTGTGCAGCCTTGTTTGCTTGTCTTTCACATCAGAAGATGTGTGTTGTCAGGAGCTCTTTGGTTGTATTCAGTGCAAGGAAAGCTGCCTTGACTGACTGAAATGGGAAACAAACTTAGAGCATTTCCTTATGTCTGTGAAGCCCAGCCCTCAAACCCTGCACCAAGTGGGAAGCCACCATTCCATCCCAGTGGACAAACCAGTGCTGTTAATTGCAGAGCAGTGGTTTGCTGTTTGTTGAGTGAAGGCTGCTGGCTCAAGGCCAGATGGGCCTTAGACAAGCATGAATTTGCAGCAGCAATATTTCCAAATATTTTTTTTTAAAGTTAACACAATCCATTTAAAGCACTGACACTGAACAAACCAGAGAATGTCTTTCTTCTTGCCAGAGTGCTGGCTCATCATGTCTGCACAAAAATTAGACAAGGTATTTAGTTTTTCCTTCATGAACTTTTCTTCCTCCTTTTTATAAGGGAAGATGTTATCAAGAGCTCGTTTGAGCTGGAAGATGGTGTTTTAATTGAGTAAAAATGAGCCTGTCAGCCGTATTCAAAGACAAATCTTTACTAGGATGTAATTAAATGGTCTGGATTTATTATTGAGCTATAACTTCAGAAGTGAAGTTAGCATTTCTAGTCAAATGCTCTCTAAGACTTGATACAGCTGCTGTGTCCAGCTGTCAGCAGGCTTGACAAGGAATTTCAACACTGTTTATCTGCTTTGCTTAAATATTTCCAATTGTAAAATGCTAATGTTTCAGTGAGGTCTTGTCCTTTCATTTTATACTCCAGTTATTCATTTTATCTACATTATCCCTTTACATCTCATAAGTTGTAGTTTCTGGGTGCACAAGTAAAACTGTGTTCATACTGAAGTAAAAGTGCATGAGAGGGCTTTGTCTTCTAGTTAAATGGACTATAGGGAATATAAATAGATTTTTTTTAAGAATCAGCACATTTATTTCTGTGGTTTTAACTTTTGTCCCCCTGTCTTTGTAGGTCAGCAGGTCAGTGTGATTTGAACTTCTGAATAAATCTTCCTAGATTTTTCTGTGTACTTCAAGCACAAGCTAAATATTGATAAGGTTAGGCCATATCTTATTAAATACAAGTTGTGATATTTCAGGAGAAAAGGGTTCACCCAAGGCAGGATTTCTCCATGAATGTGTGTTTAAATTTGGTGGGGATTTTTCTATGCTCTGGAATCAGAATTTTCTATTCTGCTGGAATCACTCAGATTTTCTCGAGCCTGATTTATCTACAACTATATTTATTTTGTTGTTGTTTGGGATTTTTAGATCCTCTATTTATCAGAGTTTCCATGTTGTTTGAGCAAGGAGCTGAAAGTCAAAGCAGTACTTCATGAGCAAGGCTGATGCTGCAGGAGCAGTTTTGGTCTCAGGAGACCTCACACAAGTCCTGCCAGGTCTGCCATGTCCAACAAGAAGAAAACAGGCTGAGCACTGAAAGAAGAAGGCTGGGGCCTTGTTAAACATGGCTTTTTATTTGTGGGGCTGACTGGTGTTATACAACAGCATTTCTTCATTTAAAATTTATTAAATTACATGCCATTATGTCTAGGTAGTGTGAAAAAATAAAACATACATTGCAGTTCTACACTACAGATTAACAACTCACAATATAATTTTTCATGTTGAGTTTCTACCTATTTAATTACATGCATACTTTTTCAAGGACATGAAGTAAACAATAATACATTTTAAGCAAAGGGGTTTTTTATTGAAATGTTTGGTGATTATTTCTTATTTTGGCATTTGGCAACTGCTTTTTAGCTTGCAATACCCAGAAAAGCCCTGCACATGTACACTTAATGCATTAACTTGCTGAAGTTTAGCTTGGGTTGAGTTTTCCCATTTAAAAGTGAAGTATCTGAGACTTCTGTAGTATGGGTTTTAATTTACAGGTTTGGTTTTTTGTGTTTACATGTGTGGTATCATCAGGAGTGTTTCTAGCTTCACCTGTGTGTCCCTGAAGGGAAAGGCTTCATACTTTGCTTATGCTGTTCTCATTACTGGGTACATTTGCATCGAAACAAGATAATTACAATACCTTCTGCTTACAGTACATTCCCTGTGTACTTTTAATTAGAAACAGCCTCCTTGATTCCATTTTGTGAACAATTATGTATCTTGCTCTGCAATGTTAAACAGTTTTTGTTTCACCCCAGAAGTGTGAAGTGACTGATAACTGTGATGGGATTGTAAAATCACTTTGGTAGAAAACTGGAGGGGGTGAGAAGCAATCCACAAGAACCATGAGCAGGGATATAGGGTAGAGGAGGGAGGTGCTCAAAGGAGAGGAAAGGGGGCTTGGAGTTGCTGTGGGCAGACAGAAGCCAAGAGCTTCTTTTACTGTAAATTCTCCTCTCCCTCCCTGCCTGTGTCCCCTCCATCGTGGCAGGGAGAGGAGCTTCCCAGGCAGAAAAGCCATTTTAAATTTGGATGTGTCAAATGAGGTTAATAGCCCTGTTTGGAGGTACTGGATATGGCTGTGAAGAGAAGAAATGTCTGTGTAGGTGTAGACCAGAGGGATCCTAAAAGTCTGAAGGGTCTTAGAGGTCTTGAAGGACAAACATGGTGTGTTTTCCTGCTCTTCTTTTGCTCTGTCCTGCCAAAGCTGTTGTGGCTTTGCTGCCATTCACTTCTTCACTCCAGGGAGCTTGGAATGAGCTTGTTAAATGCTCTCAGTACCTTAAACAGCACACTCTGCCATTGTGTTTGAAATGCTCACTGGGTTAGCAAAGCCTTTGGGGTTTTTTGCCCCCATTCTTTCTGAGTGTTTTCTGTGCATCTCTCCTATCTCAAGTGTCACACTGTTTAAACAAAAAGGGATTTGTGCCTGCTTTATTGTGTGCTTCACTTTCTTAACCACTGTAGGTTTGGTTGTTTCTTCAGCTGCTTTCCTGCAGCAGTCATTTAACAGAGGGATGCAATAGGAAGGGAGCTTGTCCAAGGCCAGGAGTTATAACACAAAAGCCTCTTTATGTGCATGTCTAAGGACTTACTTTATTGCTAATCCTGGTCAAGAGATGGTTCAAATCTCTCTTGCCCATTCCTTGTGCTTTATTGCTTCCATGTCACCAGAGAGTAAAACTGTTTTAAGTATACCAGTCATGTTATGATCACAAAACACACATTTGTGTATTTTGGCAGAGGAAAAGAAGGTGAAATAAAGGATTTGTTTGCCATACGCATACACTGCTCTAGACAGTATTCAGAATAATTGATCAGAGGTGTTGGCCTAAGGGGAGCTGAAAAAGTACTTGTGAGAAGCACCCAACCTGCTTCTCCTTTTCCAGGATACAAGTTTTGAGTGAGTTTCTGAAAATGCTCCATTTCAGGGCAAGCTTCGTGAGGTTTGGTTTGTCTTGTCAGCAGGAGGCAGAGCCCTTGCTGTTTCTCCTGGCATTCCACAACAACTCTTCTCCCTTCCCTGTGCTGCAGGGCAGTACAAGGCAGCCCACCCAAGGATTTGAAATATTTGGAAAACTATCTAAACAAGGGAGTTTTCCCTTTAATTGGCAACTAGCATATGATAGTCTTCTGAGGAAGCCTTAATTAGAGCTAAAGGAGCTAAGCCTGTGTCTGAATCCAGAAATTTGTTTCTTTGATAATAGCCAGTTTTAGCTATATCTGCAGAAGGTTCCCGGAGATTCTTTGCTTTCCTTCCCAAACAAGTCTGTTTTTTTTAATCATATCCTTAAGAGCAGAAGCAGCCTTCGAATCTGGTGACTTTGTTCTGTTACCTCACTGCACAGTTCTAACAGCTTTTTCATGCATTTTGATGTTTGGGTTTTTAATTTTTAAACCAGGTTCTCTATTACTGATGAAAAGTCAACATCAAAGATATTAATTTGGAGGTAGGTCTTCTCCTTGTCTAAAAAAGAAACAGAAACATTCTAGCTATCTGATTTCCAAGGGAATGCTTAATTTTATTATGCCAAATGCAGGTGCTACACATTAAATGATGAAACTTAGCTAGGAACAGTCACTCAGAGTTAGAAGGCCACAGTATAATGCAGTTTTAAGATGGGAATGTGTGGTTTATGCATATGGAAGAGGATAATAAAAATTCTTGATTTTTGTATTGCCATTTGCATAGTTCAGAAACAGAATGTCCCCTGTCTGTAGTTGACTGGAAGGTTAGGAGGTTTCTAGTTTAATGACTTGAAAAAGCTCTTTGTTATGACAAATCCTACTTTCTTGAGCAAAGGTATTTTTATTTTGCCCTTGCCACAGTACTTCATGTTAATATAAAATGAGACAGTCCTTCAGTAGGCATAAAGCAGCAGCTTGGTTGGGCTTCATGCCTTTCTCTACTCCTGTGCTCTGTTCCTGGGTGTGATCTCCATCCCTAAACTGCTGTAGGAACACCAATGTAGGGATGACATGAACTCAGATAAAAGCAGTTGCCTGCTGTCTGCATTTGAATATTGTACCTGTTTTACTGTCTCCCAGACATTCACATGCAGAATTTCTGTTGAAAGCCTTGTGGGTGGCTGTGCAGTCTGCACCTGGCAAGGATACCTTGGTGGGTGCAGAGTGGTGTCCCCTTCACAAGCTATAAGTAGCCAGTTGAGTATTCCAGGGAACTCGGGTTTCCCGAGATATTTCACTGCAGAATTTTTGCAAGATAATGTCAGAGCATATATCTTGTAATGCCTTTTTTTTTTTCCCCTGGGATTTCTCTGCATTTGGACTCACTGTAAATAGATGTGCCTTAGGAACGAGCAATGCACTTGATAAGGCTACAAGATGATATCTTATTGCTGTTGGGAGACTTTTATCTGGAGAATGTCTGGGAGCTCTTGGGCACCCAGGAAACCCAGGAGCTGAGTGCTCTGGCTGAGCTTGGAGCTGCAGCTCCTGATACCAGCTGCACTGTGCTTGGAACTCAAGGACAAACTGGGCTTTGCTACAACACATTCAAACCTTAAATCCGAAGGCCATTGGTGTGAAAACTAGACTTCCCAAGCAGAAGTAACTAGTTCTCAGAGATGATGGAATACATCCTAAGTGGTTCTGTAGGAGTTGGATTTCATCAGTTGCTTGGAGACTTTGGAGTGTGTGAAAATGGAGAAGAATTGTCCCTTGTGAATATCCTCCTCCAAGGAATATGATTCCTAAATGCCATCCTCTCCAACACATATCACAGATTCATCACAGCCATCATGTTATCCAAACTTAGGAACAGGAATGTGGAATAAGCTTCTTCCACATTAATTTAACTGTGTATCTAAATTAGGGCATGTTGGGTCCCCTGACAAATTCTGTTTTCTTCTTGATTTGAAACCATCTGATCAAACTGTGCTTGTAAATGTCTTAAAATGAGAAGTGAGTTCAGTAAAGAAGTGCAATGAAGCATAAAGTAATGGTGGAGAGATTTAAAAAAAAAAAACACCCAGTATATATGTTTTGGAAAACAAAAGTCCTCATTAGTAGTTCTGTTGTTTTAGGAGACTGAGTTAAGTGAACGATTTTCATGCTGTGGAAGCACAGCTAAACTGACCTGCCTTGGGCTTGGAGCTGCCACAGGTGTTCCTGTGGGAATATTTGTTGGGAAAGTCCTGGTAACTTCTGTAATATTATGATGAAATTTGTGGGTGATTTATTACAAATGGAGGGTGTTTTTACCAAAAAGGCAGTGATATCCCTAGGGGCCCATGTGTGTTATCATGTTGGCCTTGTTTAGGATGCACTGTATCAAGTCATAAAGAGTTTATTTTGGAAGTACTCACAAGTGGCAGCTAGATCAAGTTCTTAAAATTCTGTAAGGAATATTAAATTGAAAAGAAATTGGATATGTTTTTTCCAAATAAGTTAATCTAAACCTAATTCTCATAAATAGCAGAATGTATGGGCTACCACAGAGGGACCATAAAACTTGTGTTCAAAAAATAAATCATTTCTCATGGCAAAAAAACAAACAAAAAGTTAGATACTTTATTACATTCCACTGACAGATCGATTTGTATCTTCAAAAAAAATGCAAATTAAATTGTTAGATTGCCAATTGTTACAGGACAAAAAATATGGAAAATGACAGTGAATTAATAAGACTAAATGTCTTTACTTAATAGTCACTTAAATCTGAAAAAAACTGCAGTCTAATGTGTAGAGTTCAGTGAGTGTTTACCCTTCCTGTAGTTTACATTCAAGACTTTGAAGTTTTAAGAGGCAGTGTTTGATTTTTAAAATCACTGGATGAATTTTATCCATCTTTAAGACTGAATTGAGTGATGACATGTCCCATTCTGTACCAGCTTAGAAATGTTCTCTCAATGCATGGGCTGTTAGACATGATTTTTAAGTGAGTAAAAAAAAGAATTGCTGTTTGTTTTGTAGCAATGCAGACCATAAGCGAGGTCTTGCTGAAGTCAGTATTGTTGAGGAAAGGGTTTTGCTGGCAAATAGAAGTTAAAAAATTCATGTTAGAAACTGATAAGAGTGCTTTGGCTTTTGTAGCTTGCTGGTCTAATTCTTCTTTGCAGGCTGGTCACTTGATGCGCAGCCTGATAACGCAAAATAGTAAATCTTGATAATTGGAATAATTTAATGAGCTTGATCGTTCTGGGTTGACAACAGAAAGTGCTTCTGTGTGTGTGCTACAAAGAGGAGAGCAAAATATCATGAGAGAAAGTCTCCCCCAGGACTATAGAGATCTTCTAATAATGGGCTGCTAGAGATAAGAAGGTGACCTGTTATTAGTTACTTTGTTTTGGACTGAGTACTATTGCTCAGCAAGAATTTTATTGCAAAAATGTGGAGTAGAGTGATAGACTGTGTTTGTTTGCCAGTGTTTCCACTCATTACAATAGAAGCTTCGTTTCTGGAAGCATAAAATACTTTTTCTTTGTGATTTATAGGAAGATGCTTAAAGTAATTCAGCTTGATAAGTAGGTCTTTCAGAAATGATTAAGTGCTTCCTGTTCTCTAAAGAAGAAATAGATACATGCTTTAGGTTATTATATACAGGTTGGCAAATTGCTTGATAATGTTTTCTGTCTTATTTCTATCCCTTGCTCTGAAAAGCAAGAACCCAATAGCTCCTCAGACATCAGCTTAAATGATAAACAAACCTGAAAAGGAGCTTTAGAAAATGGGAGAAGCCTTTAAGAAGTGAGTATCTTCTTGGCCAGCCTTTAACATCTCCCTTGAAAGGAATTCATACCTGACAAAAGAGGCAATTAGTTTGCTGAATGACAACAAGAAATGTCACCACTGGTAGTAAACTGATGACTCTGTTCCTTATTCTGTTGACAGGTCTTATTATTATGAACATTAAAGTAATCAGTTCCCTGTCACTTCACAATCCGTACCTACCTCTTCCTTTCCTCAAATCCCCTGATTTCAGTTGCATGCTTGATCACTTATGTATTGTTTTTGCTAACCCTTGCTGGCCTGAAACATTAAAATAACCTTGCAATCTGGATAGAAATATGGCCCATAATAAGCATGAGGATGAAGTGACAATGCCAATAATCATTGCTGAAAGGACGTTTATAGCCGTGTAATGCCATGGGGGTCCTCCACTCATTTAAAGAAGAAAGCAAATAGAATAATTGAAAAACCTTATTTTAGTAGCGGATCAACTCTTTTTTCCTTAACTACCTACAGGAGTAGAAAGCTTGGGTGTACCATATTTGTTGGTTTGTTTGGGGGGTTTTTAAAGAAACTTTGTGGAAGAGCGTTTAAAAAAAAGCCAATAAATCTAGGAAAAGAATCTGAAGTTAACGACATGATTCCTGTTTGTTTCAATCCATCCCTGGTGCAGCACTCTTATGCCAGCATGACTAACCCAGCGAGTGTGCAGCTCTGCTCCCCTGGGGACGGATGGCTGCTGGCCTTGGAGGCTGCAGAGGCAAACGGGGGCAGAGGTGGGAGCAGCTCAATCCCTCCGTGATCACTCTGGAAAAACAGTCACACAGTAAATGGTGTAGCTCCTTTTGGCAGTTGGTGATTTACAGGAACATTAACTTTCAAGCTCAATTGACAGCCTCGGAGCTGCGTTTCATGTAAAGTACGTGCAGGTTGGAAAGAAAGTCACAAAGAAGTCATCTCTGCCATTAGAGGAAGTGCACGTCCCAAAATAACTACAGCATTATGGAGGGAGGCATTAATGAAGTGTTACTCTTGCACTTCTTGTTTCTAAGCAAAAGAAGCAGGTGTCTTAGTGTAGACACCTGCAAAATGCTTTCTGTGCTGTCATGACAAATTATTCTGAGTTGGTAATTTGGGAGGTCTTGTGGTGAAGAATCAAAAGTTAAAAAAACTGAAACAAATGCACACAAACTGTGGAAGTCATGAGAACTTTGCTAACTTAGTGTGAAAAACCATCTTTGAAATAGTTGAGCATTATCAAGCTGTGTATTCTATGCAAGAGGTCTTCAACAGAGTGGAAAATGTCCTTCTAAGTTTAAATAACTCTTCATAAATACATCAGAGACTTTGTCAATTTTTAATTTAACTTTCTTCTGAAGACATTTTGACTTCCTTTTTTTGTGATTGGATTGATACTTCCAAGATGAGTACCCCCTGACATTTCCTAAGCTCCAACCTATTTGTTTTTATTTTCTGTGTTGTGCTTTGAGTGTAGGAGAATTTTTGTCTGACTTCTTACTGCTTTGGTGAAATCGGGTAGTCTTTGAGGGGGTTGAATAATTGCATCAAGTGAATAGAGTTGCTATTGTTAAAATTGTGTTTGCAATTGAATGAGCTAATTTGCAAGATCTGACACAAATTAGAGGTACAGAATCTGAGTTATAGCACATGTATTTAACATTTGCTGTAGTCTGTGTTGCATCTAGGACTGGCATAAAAATATCATGTAACAGTTGTGACTAAATTTATGTAGCTGGAACTTGCCTTATTACTGTAAGGACATCCCTAGCTCCTGACAGGCTGAAAGCTGGCATTGAATCTTCTGCCACGTGGCTCAAAGTGACTGTGGTGAAGCAGTGACAGTGAGTGGCTCTGTTGGGTTGGGAGGGGGCCAGCCCAGGTGGGAGCCCTGTGTGAAGGGTGGGCAGTTGTGCCTGAAACTCTGCTTTATTTTCCATGGATTGGTGCCCTGTTGAATTGGTGCCATTTTATGGTTTGGGCAGAGCTGGGACATGCATCTCTTCAGGTGTCATGGCAGTAATTGGGAGTGGATCCTGCACTGCTTATCTCCAGGGAACAGAGGACAGAACAGCATTCCCTGCTGTAATTATTTCAGTGTAGGCTATAAGTTATAGCTGGAACATGTGGATGTTAAGTGTTTTACACTGTTGTAATTGTAAATCCATATAATTAGACGGAGAGTCTTTTCAAGATGCTGACCCCAGCCTAACAGCACAAACCAATTTTTATTGATGGTGGTAATCCAGATGGCTGGCAATAGATAACTAAAAGGATAGAAGAGTAAGTGAAATTAAATAAACATTTGAAGTTCAACTCTTACTACAGGAGGGGTTAGTTTAGTAATTTAATCATTGAAGTTCAATACAAGACCTACTTGCTCTATTACGTCTGAAGTGGTGAAGTAGTTCTTCAGCTTCAAAAACAGGAAAAGCTGTGAGGAAACTACTTGAATTTTTTTTTTTTTAAAAGGAACCCACAACAATGCAATTTTTGACAAAAAGATGGAAAACAAAGTTGTCATTCTTTCTTAAAATAAAGGTACACCCACAAGGACTATTAGTGCTGTGTCAGTCACAACAGATCTTTTTACTTCTGCAATTATATTGTACCTATAATGCTTAAAAATATTTTTGGGAGACTAGAGAAGGTTACTTGATTGAAGAAAAAGTCTATTAAAACTATGAACTTTGTGTTAAAATTCACAGTAGTTGTATAATTTTTGTACACTTAAGTACTTTAATAAATTCCTTTACTTCTCTTTAAGAGACACTGCACTTTATTACTTAAGTTGGTGCATATATATATATGCAAAAGTAGTCAAGAGGGATTAAAAATTAATTGCAGGTAGTGTTTTATTGATACACTAAAATCAACTATTAAGATTGATAAAATACTTGTAAATTGATATGCAGTCTGGATTGTGCCCTGTAAGGAGAAAAGCCTAGTCTTTTAATAATTAATATTTTATGCTATACTGGCACCCAGTATTAGCTAACATAATATTCATCTTTTGTGCCCAGTATCTTTATGACGAGCTCTTGAAAGTTCCTTGGGAAAGTAGAGCTGATCTGAGAGGTTTGAGTTTATTCCAACACAAAACAGTAGACCAGGGAATTTCAAAGGATTTCAGTTCCTTGGAAAGTATTCTTAATTTCTGACCACAGGATATGGACAAAGCCATTTCCTACTGGTGGGACATTCCTGCACATACCCATTTGTGGTTACAGACTTATGCTGGCCAGGGCAAGTCTCTTGGTGACAACTTCTACAAAATGTGGTTGTCATGCAGCCAGATAGCACAGCACAAGCTCCATACAAATGGGCATGTGTTCCTGATGGTCTGGAAGGCAAAACCCAGGATATTTACAGGTGTGGGATTTCATAGGATTGTTTTGTGTTGGTAGGAATCTTACAAACAAGAAAAACGCCCTTTATACAGTCCTAATAAAAAGGGTTTGAAAAGCAGTTTCTAGAGGGTACTTTAGCTCACATGACTGTGTTTGATGGGCTGATGACTTCACTTGAATTGTCATCTTTATGTGAAAGAAACCTGAACACCTATGTCTCTGTAGGGAGGCATGTAAGCTATGAACACCACCAAACTTCTAGCCTGGGGAAGCAGAAGCCAAGGAGGAATGGCTGCAGCCAGGGGTTTGTTGTGCTGGAGAAACCTCCTCTGGAAACGAGAATGACTGTGAATCAGAGCTGGGTCTGCTCACTCCCTTTCACAGTCAGACACTGTAAGAAAGAGAAAAGCTTTCAGTTTTGGAAGAATCCTTGGAAAGATGTAATCCTTTGGGGTTTATCCCAGGGTTTAGGTTGTTATTAGTCAAGTACAAATACAATGTAGTTTTCCCTGGAGCTGTGGAGGGCAGCCAGCAGGTACTGCTTTGCTGTTGTTCCCTCTGTGCTATGGGGCAGTTTGGGACTCTGATGGAGAGCCTGTCTATAACTTTCAGCATTGGGTCACCAAGGCAAAGGTGCTGGAGGTTTTTGGGGGTCAGTGCTGCATTCATGACAGCTTTCAGCAAGGTGGTCTCCTCATGCCTGGCACGGAGGGCAAGCTCAGGAATACAAGTCTCAAATTGAGGAGCGAGTGCTATGCTGGGGATGGTGTATTTGATAGTTAACTTCTCTAGGTTTCTTCTCACAGTGCTGGCTGATAATGAAGTGGGTGATTTACAAATGCTGAGGGCATAGTTAGGATGAACCTGTTGACATCTAAAAGCAGACAAGAGCGTGTTGAGCCTCAGGAAACTGTAAAAGCTTTTTATGCTAGCAAATGTGCACTGTGCATTAGGGAGCTGACCTTAATGCCCCACCACACATAATTTTTCCTTTCTTTTAAATTCTCTGAAATAATTTTTTATTACTTTATTACTTCTGTGTTAAAACTGTGGCAACTTAGAGCTTTCTCTTGTGAAACTTGTAGTTCATTGATTTCTCTGAGAGTCAAACTACTCTTCCTTTTATGGACATGGACGATGGGAAGCTGACTATCACAACATGCTCTGGTAAATGCAGGACAACTCATCTCCTGCTACTGTCTAATGGTTTCTTCATTTATCTGTTTTTATTATTGCTGAAAACCAGTTTCCCACAGTTTAACTTGCTGAAGAGGCAGCTGTTGAATGATTGAGTGAGTGTGCAGGTTTGGCTGGTGCTGTGGCCATGGGATGTGCAGTGGGTTGGGTGTGGGCTGTGAGGAGAGCCACGAGGGGCTGTGTTGTGCCCTGCCCACACCCACAAAGCCGTGTCCTCAGAGCCCCGACTTTGACTTACTGAAATTAAGTCACTGGAGCACACACACAGTGACATCTTGGCATAGCCTGCCTGTCAGCAGGAGGTCTCGTGTTGTTCAGGGGCTGCTTCACTCTGGAGACGAGCTGTGGTTTGCCAGCTCACATCAAACGTGTGTGGACAAATGCAAATCTGCAGAAACAAGAAACGCTGTGTTGCTAAAACTGTAAAGTACACCAGAACTGACACGGGCAAATGCGAGTTGTTTATGAAGAATGTGTTAGAAGTGCCATAGGGTGGAATTATCACTTATAAAGATCTCACTCCCACAGCCTAGAATAGCTTAAAGGTGCTGGAAAATAAGGTTCTGCACTGTTCTCTGGAGATCCTGTCTATTTTGTCTTAATTATTATAGCTCTGAATATTGTTACCCTTCAATGCCATGTTGTGAAATGCTTGATGTGCTCAGCGCTTCAACAATACAGAGCTCAAGATTTTTATTTCCTTAAAAATCAACAGACTAATTTAATTGGTTCCTCCACTTCTTGAACTGGAATTTTGCTACAGTCACTGTATAACTTACTTGACCTACAAATACACCTGAATGTCAATACACAGATCCTCTTATGTCATGCTTTTCATTTTCTTCTAAGGTGGACAGCACCATTCGTTTTAATATTTCTGTAGGAGAGCTATGTTCACTTTATCTGTATCCATTTTCTTCCTGTCTTGCTGACTTAGCTAATGATGTGGTGGCCTTTCCAAAATACCACCTCATATGAAGTTATTGACTTGTTTCAGGATGTCTGAGAGGTTCTTAATTATGCTCCAGATTGTTGAGGTACAGAAGTCACTCAGCAGAGCTTAACAATACTCCTTGTGTGGCCAATTCCAGTCATTAGTCAGCTGAGATCAAGCCCTAGATACTGGGATTTTTGTCTCCTGATGTTTTTTTTCTGGTACACTCTAACATTGAGACAAATGGAAAGAAGTGACAGAAGTATTCCCAAACTGGAAGGTAGAAAGGCATATTCTAAGGCAAGTTCAACTGTGGTGTGGGTTGGTCTGTGTGAATGAGTGGGTTTAAGGAACATTTTTGTGTTTGGCTGCACGTTCTCAGTGTTCCTGCTGTGTTCCAGCTCTGATGGATAGTGATGGCAGTGAAACTGGGAGTACTGAGGGGTCAAGTGGCTCTTTCTGAACCCAGCTGTGACAGCAAATGCTTAGTATTAAATTATTCTTTCTTCAGTGCTACAGAGAAATGCAAAAAAAAAAAAGCTGATTACAACTTTGCTGGAGGTTTACCTCTTGCCTGCAACAGAAATGTTGGAAGAGGCCAAGGATTGATTTGTTGTGGAGGATAGTTAGAGGAGACAGCAAATCGATTTACTGAAGCCAGAAGTTTGTGGGAGGGTCTGCTAGGACTTCTGGCCAGGGAGGACTAAGTTAAATGATGCCCCAAAGTAAAATGATGTAGATAAAGGTAGACGTTTCAGAAATGAAAGGAAGGAATGTGGAATTAAATGCAGATCTCAAAGCAGCAAAGAATCTACTCTTGTGGCTGGGAATTTATGATCGAGGTAAATTAAAGAAGCCAATTGTTGGCAGAAAATTGCTTGAAGAAATTTTATGTACTAGGGATGGCTTCATAATGCCTGAGAAAGAAAGGGAGAAGAAAACCATCAAATCCCAATGTGTTTCTGGGAGGGAAATGTTACCATTTTTTAAAGCTAATCTGATTTCTGTTTGAGATATAACATTAAACTTTTGCAAGGAGATAACTATTTAAGACTTTACTTGAGCTGTGTGATTTCTTTTATACCCATTTTAGCCTTTTATGAGAAGGTTCTTCCACACTAATTTTTGCTGAAACAAACTGATTTCCTTAAACTGAGTCAGTGGTATCTCTACAGTAGAGAACTTCCTTAATATAAGAGGTAAATGTTGGAAAAATGTGCAAGTAGAGAAGCAGAAAAATTTCCACTGTGGTTTTGTTTTTGTTCCCTGCCCCCTACCCCTAATAAATCTTGTGGTTTTGTCATAGTTCCTGCATTTCTAGACATAATCTGAAGGGAGGCTGAAATATGAGTTGTGCATTATTGGTATTTCATCTAGTGAAGACTGAGTCTAGATCCTCTGTGTGATGGGGTGGGTAGTAGGAGAGGGACAGATAATTAAATCTGTAGTGTGATTCATTGATGTGTTAAGAATAGAAATATAATATGTCATGATGCTTTACTATCTTGTATTTACTGCTCTTGGCCTTGGTAAGATTGTTTAAAAAGAGACTGAAAATCCACTCATGTAACACACTTCTTTAAGGAATTTCTATGAAACAGAGATGCAAGGTTATGTAAAATTGCTCGCTCTTAGGATTCAGGACAATGTAGGATTAGGTCTGTTGTCTTGAAGTTGATGTTTATCATACATATTTAACACAGAAAGTAGTTTTGCATTTCTTATTTGATCTTCAGATTGCCAAAAGTCTTCCTCCATCCCTGTTGATGTATCTTTTGTCTCACATCAGTTGCATGACATGCTCATTTTGCTGTGTATCATAAGCAGGTGGTTTTGAGGGAACTCTTTTATGTCATTTTCTTTGTATGCCATTTACAATTTTTATTATTTTAGCTGTGATTTTTATATTTGCAGTGGTTAAGTTTTCCTAGCATAATCAGTGTTTGTCTACAAAGGAGAACAAATGTCTTTTCATTCCCTGATTCAAAAGGTTTGTCTTTTTGGGCTTTTCAGTTAATTCCTTAATCAGCAGTGTCTCTTAACATCCAGTGGCTGAGCAGCAGTGCCATTGTTCTCGTTTTCTCTTCTATTCCAGCTCTGTTTGCTAAAGAAACAGAATGTGCTGATGGTTTTAGGATGTTGTCAGCACAGGTTCTTTGGGCTGGGCAACATATTTTTACCTTTGAATGCTGAGGCTTTATGTACTTATAAATAGATCATGACATCTTTGCATTCTTGTAATAATGGTGAGTTATCTTTATGTTGCAACTGAACTGACAAGAATATTTAAAGGATGGTGTATGGTGGGGCAAAGCGTTTTCCATTTGCCTCCTTCAGAAATAGATCATATTCCTGATTAGAGTAGGAACAAGAAAATGGATGAAACAGGGCTAATAATCTTAATAAACCTTCAAGTTTTAAAACTAACCAAAAGTCTGGGCTAAGGGATCTTGTAATGATGTCTGGACAATAATGAGAGCACATCTGTTTTAATAACTTCCCTGAATTCTCTAAAATACAATGACTTAAACCCCACTGAGAATGCTTCTGAGCCTGCCTGACCTGCACTCCTGTCTCCATGTCCCAGGGACACAAATCTGCCATAGTAATGGAGGCAGTTCAGAGTCACTGAAATTCCTTGACCTCAGTCTGTTGGGGCTTCCAAAATCTCTTTATTTAGTGAAGCTTCCCCAAGTGATGTCCTTGGCCGACTGAGGCTTCTGGTGAATTTTAGGTTCCTCCTTCCTGAAAGGCAGCGTAGCACACAGATTATATAGGTCAGGAAGAGAAGTCATTTCATCATGTTATTATTTATTATGTTTAGCTGAAAAAAACCCCCAATTTTAGAAATTTATAATTCTTGTGGAAATAAAATGACTATGCTTTTGACAGCAAACCCTAAGAACACGGAAATGTATTCTATCAAACAGGAATTGTCCTGTAAGTTCAGAAGTGTTTCCTGACAGTGTGAAGATGGGGTTGGTATAACACAGGAGTAGTAGGGGAAATGTGATGGGGCTTTGTGGGTATCTGTGATGGGAGTTTCCCTCTGAGCACAATAAACAGTATATTCATACCGGTTTTTCTTGCTGGAAGCTGATGTGCATAGCTGTTCAGAAGAAGGGAAGAAGCAGAGAGGCCAACAGGCAGCAGCTTCTTTTGGTTAACAGAAATGCAATGCAACTTTTAATGGATTTTACTAGAATACTGTTGAGGTTTTGGGCTCTGTCCTGACCCCATGTGAAGTAACAAATGATATGAGGATGTGATTGTGTGTGTCTGTGTTTATAATGAAGTTGATGTATATTTTTCCCAAGTTATGCTGATCCAGCCCACAGACATTCTTGGCTTAAGCAGGGCGATGGATCTCCCTTGCACTGACCTGCCTTGGAGCAGCTGGAGCATCTCTTACCTTTAAGTTACCCTTATTTATGTGCCTTTCGCTGTTCCTCCCTGGTTTACAACTTACATTGTTTGCATTCAGTCTGATTTCTCTGCCAGAGGTTACAACACAGACTGAATAATATCCTGGAAGACACGATAAGGAAAAATAAAGGTATTTCCAAGCGTATTTCCTTATCTCTTGAGGGATTATTTATGGTACAATTGCCTGTTCTGGACACACTCTTGCCACCTGAAGAACAATATCACTTTTTATTTGACTTCATAGACTAAGAGCTACAATATGCACTAGAAAAATCAAACATACTTTGTAAGACGAATAGTCACAGCTGGGGATAAGGAATATAAATAGGATGACATCAAATGAAAAGAACTGATGATCCAACAAGGCTTCTATAGATCATGTTGTCTCTAATGTCAGGAGAATTGCAGATTAGTCTTGCTGCTCTTTATGAGTAAGCCTATTTATCAACTTTCTGGAAAAATCTCATTTAAGGTGGCACATTTTCCTTAGTTCTGCCACACTTCAAAGCTTAAATCATAGGGTTTGGTCAGCCATTCTCTGCTGGCAGTAATCAGTGTGTGAGATTCCTGTCCAGGCCTTTCTCCATCAACGAGGTCCCTGCTACTCCTGGCGGACTTGATAATGTAATTTTAGTTTGCTTGATTAGTGAAGTAAAAAAAACTAGGGAGCCTTAACTTTTAACAACTTTATCCAATTCAGACTTAATACTCAGAGAGAAAGAGCAATTTAAATTGCAAATGTTCTTTAAAAGAAGCTGGATTTCTGTAAAGTGCAATTTAGTCACACCGTAGAGGAAGAAGATGACAAGTCCAAGAAAAAAGCACCTTTGGACCAGGTGGATCTAGTCAGAAACTGTTATTTTTCCTGAATAACCTACAGAATCAGAAACTATTTTTGACAGGATGTAACAAGAAATGTGAATTTTAACATCTCTGGAGAAAATATGCAGGAATATAAAAATTCGTGGTTTTGCTCCCATGTACTACATTTTTAACATGATGCTTTGTATCCGAGTCACAAAACGGATTTGTGTACATTTATATTCATTCTTGAAAAGCTAAACAGAGCTCAGGCAAGTAAAACAAGCTGTTTGATATTATGTTTTTTCCCCCCTTTTACTTGATGTAAGAATACCTTAGCATATAATGTCACATTACTTTTATATATGTAAATACTTTCAAGTCAGAACATGTAGTGTGAGCATATTTTATCAGTTATTACCACTAAGATTTTTTTACATATATGAACCAAAAAAAGCAGCTCTATGTTTACCAAAATTTAAAGTATTTTTTCTCCTTTAGGGTTACTTGAATCTGTGGGGATTCCTCTGTTCTTATATCAGAAAGCATTAACTGTATTAATTAAGGAATTTAGTATTGTTTTTTAATCTGTCAAAATTATTTGTGTTTTAGCAATGATGTGTAAGATGAACAGAGGGATAACACAGTATCTGATTGTAACTTCAGTGTAAGAAAATCAGTAGTACAATAGTCTTCACTGGCAAATTCCCCCAGACAGGCATTTTTTTAAGGCATTCCAAATGCTGCTATTCTTACCTTGAGCTTTAGGATAAATCTGTATAATTCCTGTGTGTGACATTTTGAAAAGACCAAAGCTGTGACTATCACACCTGATTGCTTTTAAGTCAAAAGCTTTCATGTGCAGGAAATAATGTTTCAATTAAAAAGAAAAAAAAGAGAAAGAAGGTCATTTGACATTACTATGTTGCATTGAAAACCGTGTATAGGAAAAGAAAATTTCAGCAGCCCACTGAAATTGCTTTATAGATTTAAGCATTTGCATCACTTGTTGAAAAGGTTAATAGGCCACAATTTTAGTATCAAATTACTGTATCAACTCTCAGATCTTGGTGATCTCAATCTCTTGATTTTTATTTTATTTATTTTTTTGAAACTTTGCTACTGCTGGTTACTGAACACCTGGATTTAGTCTCTGTTGTTCTCACTTCAACTTTGTCCTCATGTGGTGTCTGCAATCTGTAATTCTCTCTCCTATAATTTCAACTGTGAAGACACTGTGTAAGATTGAAAATACAAACAGCAGGTGGAAAGAATTTCTACACATTAGTATGGTGACTTTGCTTTTTGCTTTTCTGTGTGAACTGCATTTGATTTACAATTAAAGTGTATATATATATATGCACTTGTGAGATTAGTGAGCATTTTAATTTTTAATGCTGCGTACACTATCTGACATTTCCCTGGGGATTCAGAGGAAATCCTTTCTCCTTGCATAAAACCAACAAGATGCATTTACCCTAAAATTGCCCTTGAAATAGATGCTTCTTCTAGTAATATTTAGAGTAATTTCTCCCCAATGACATCTCCTTTGCTGTACAATGCTTGATCATTGAATCCTGAAATGCAGATTAGGCTTTTGCTTATGGTTGAGTTTCTTTAGAGAACCATTAAGGAAAAGCATTTGCCATGTGAAGATTCACCATGTAGGGCTGGATTTGCTGGCTGTATAAAAAGCATTGTTCTTCTATGGATGACCTCCTTGCACAGAATGATAGTTTTATCCTTCTCTACATCATTATGTTTGCTGTACAAAAATCCTGCTGTGCTACATCATAATAACATGTAATCTTCTTGCTCAGTTTAGCTGAGATTTAAGGAGCTGCTGTTCATGGAAGCAGTTTTCTAAAGTCTGATCTATAATTTACCAGAATCAACCAGGCAAAAGAGCAAGAGGCTTTATAAGAGGGATACAGCCCTTAAAACTCTTAAATGAAGATTAGTTTAAAGTTTTACAATCCGGTACAGAACCATCTGGCAAATCTCATGTCAGGCTTTGTTAAACCTCTGAGCTTTCCTAGGATGCTGCAGTCGTTCAACCCCCACCCCATGCCCTGCCTTTATCTTCCATTCCTTGGCCCTGCACCCACTTCTCTCATGGATATGCTGGAACAAAAGAGGGAAATAAGTAAGCAAAGGGATGATTTTTTTTTTTCCTCTAGGAATAGTGTAAGATCTGTAAGTGCTGGAGGCTGTGGGTGAGCTGCACCTCTGGAAATCATGGCCTAATTTTGGGTGGATATGCACTGGGTGACTTATTGAGTCTCTGAAGAGGCACTTGCAAGATGAAAGCTGCCTGTTGGCAGCAGCATTAGAGACTCGCTGGGTTAAATTGTGGCTTTTGAGTCCGAGGGAATCACTCAGAGGATGTACAGACAGATCACAAGGCATTTTGATACTTTGGGAAATGGAGCTGTAGTTACAGCCACAACAGCCTAGGGGTTGTCATTGTCAGTGGTGATTCCAGGTTGGAAAGCTGATTGTTCCCATTGCTACTAATCACGTTTCAGGGCTCTAGACTGCAGGTTCCTTGCTGATATCTCCACAAAGGAGAGTTTCTGTATATTTATTTGCATTCTTGTCCTTTGGCAAAAGGCAGATCTTTGTTACTTGAACACAAAGCAAAAGCCTTCCCAAAGGAATTCTTACTTGAGTTCAGCTGTCCTATGGCTTTCCCATATACTTATATAAAGCTTGGAAACTCAGAACAATTTTATTTTTTTTAACTCTGTGAAATAAACTTATCACTGAAATTAACCCTTCTGTTCCCCTTTCATGTGAAGGATCTTGGGATGCTGAAGGAGAGAACTTCAGGAATCCAATTACCTGAAATCAACTTAGGGGCAAGAAGGAAGCATTGTTAATGGAGATAATCTCCTTCTCAGGCTTACAGCATTGCTCTGTCTCAGTGTAATAATAAAGACATTCTGCCTGGACAGTAAAATCACCATACATGATTTCCTGACTATAATGGGGGAGGGAAAAAATGGTGAAGTCTGCAGTTTGTCTAAAAATGTAGCTTTTGGCAGAGAGACACAGATTGCCCTAAATAAACATCTGCAATCCCAATAGACAATGTAGCATAGATAATATACTACTTACCAAATGTATTTTTCTATATATTTCCTAAATTTCACTTCAAGCCGTATAGGTTTTCAGCATGAAAGACAATTACTCAAAGCACTTCCCCCCTGCCCCCCTCCAAGTGCAGGAGTGGAACACTTGGAATCAGATAATCCTAATGCTGCTGTAGCAATTTTGTAAGGCACCAGAGAAAAATGCATTGTATTATCTTTGAATTTCAGTCTGCTTTTGCTTCTCACAGCAATCAATAACCGCTAGAATTACTGGTGGTTGTATCTGTATAGATAATTTGAAGGCTTTTCCAGAAATTGAAATAGGTAAACCAAAATTGTCATGTTGTAACTTGTTTGTTTGTTTCCTTTTTAACCCTAATAAATCCAGATTTGCTTTGAAGGAAAGCAAAAACCTGTCTATAGAAAAGCAGGAGGGAATGAAGGTGACATCTAGCTGAACAGATCCAGTAGTTAGTATTAGTTTAAAAAGTTTAAGGTTCAGCCCCAATTCCCTTTGCAGCATGGAAAATGATAGTCATTAAAAAATTAGTCTTATCCCTGGGTCAAGTTATTAGAGATTTTTATAACTCCTGCTCAGGAGGCTGAGGCCAAACAATTAAAGGTAATTTAACTTCTCTCCAGCAGAAAAGGAAGGACTTTCCCCCAGTGTTAGAGTTGTGTTAGAGCAGCTGCTGGCAGCTCAGGACCTGGGGCTGTGGGAAATGAGGGGATAGAGCCTTCCCTCTTCCTCACCACCCTTCCTGACCTGCCCAGAGCAGGATCCCAGGCAGGGGCAGCTGGGCTGATACCTCAGGGCAGGGAGGGAATGGAATTGTCTAATGGAGAAATGAGATCAAACAATGTCTTGTCATGGATCAGCCACACCTGGGCAGGCACCGGGAGCTGAGTGGAGCATGAGCAGGATTCCATCACAAGGGACATCTGTGACCAAGCACTTGTGAGATCAGTTTGAACTGTGCCATGTTTCAAAGTGAGGGCCACTCTGTAGCACCTTAGAGACAAAAATGAAGTCTGGCTTAAAACACTGAGTTCCATAACCTTTAAAATCTATTTTACAGTTTATTTTCTCTGGTAGATTTTGCAACCTGTCAAGTTGTCATAAGTAATTGTGTGTTTGTTAACTTATTTCTTCTAATAAACAACAGGAAATATTCATGATGAATTTAATTTTTCTCTTTAAAATTATTTCATAACTACTTTGATTAAATATTAAAGCTTTCTTTTGCTGCTTTAATTAGACAAATTTCCAAATCTCAGCAAAATATTTTGTGCAGTCTTTCTACTACCTGGGTATTATGCTGGACTTTATTGATTGCTGATGTCAGTGATCAGGGTAATTTCTAGGTGGTCAGGTGGAAGACTGATGAGACTTGGCTGTGTGATGGCTCAGCAAACCAACCTTCTTTTATATTGAAAATACCTGAAAATTGGACTTTCTGTGCATATACAGGACTGCCTGGCCTTGGGGGACAGGTGAAATTACTGCATTTCCCACTGGGCAAAAGGGATCAGCGAGGTAAAGGGAAACCTTTGCAACCAGCATGATCCTATGTGGTTTCCTGTCTGTCCTTGCCTGTACCACAGCAGTGCCACGGGGTGTCAGGGGATGATTTAGAGCAAAGTGTCTCCCTAAGCTCCTGGGGGAGACATCTGGGAAGGGGTTGGATGAATGGTAGGAACCGAGCTGGTTATCTGGGTACGTCCTGTGCTTGTGGAACTGTAGATGGCTGTAACAGGAGTGGCAGCTGGTTCGTCAAACATGAAAAGAACCTAATTTATTCCAGAAGTCAAGGCTGCCTGTTAGAGAAATTGTAATTGGTGCGTGTACAAGAGCTAAGGGAGCTTTTAATGGCACTGCTGAAACCATAATGTAATATCCAGGTTGAAATCGTTCCATCTTTAGCTCGTTATGAGCACAATTTTCTTCTATGTGTGAAACTGAAATGTCAAATAGAGGAAGTGGAGGCAATGTAAACAGAAGACTGTGGGCACAGCCCATTGTTTCTTCAGAGGGATCGTAGGAGCTGCAGAAGGCTGTAGGAAGTTGCTCCGTGCCAAATGGGCAGATAAAGGCTTCCAAAACCTCCCCAGCTTTAGTAAGAGCTTCTTTATCTGTGCTGGAAGAAAGAAGCTCCTGGGAGGATTGTCTCTCTTTACCACATTATTCTTTATAGAATAGAAAAGAGAACTTGTGGATAAGTGCTGCTTATGTGATCCATTAGCAATGTGTGTGTATCTCAGCAAGGGGTGAGTAAAGAGCTTTACACTGGCAGTAGAACTGCTGTGGGAACAGGTAGTGGAGAACAGGAACTCCCACCTGAGGCTGCAGCAGGTGTGGTTCAGTTTGAGCTCTGGGGTGGTGTCACAGCTCAGCTGTAACATGGTTTTGTCCTCTAAAAAGTGACAATGTACACACACTTCAGGTTCTCCATGGCAAAACTTTAGAGTGGGGTGGAAAAGGGTGCCTGGGTGGTGTGTAGGGGGAACAGTGGGAAATAAATGGTGCTGGTCTATAGGAAATTCAGCATTAAGAGTTTGAGTCTTCGTTAAGTCATATGTAAGACTTAGAGTACAGGTTCCAGTGTTAGTCAAGCACTTGAAGTATTGTTTCACCTAAATGTGCACTTGATTTTTCCTTTTTCTTTCTATGTTAATATAAAATGGACTGGACAAATGTATGAAAAATGGTGTGAAATTCCAAGAAAAATGATTTCTCAAGAAATAGTGTGATTTTTAATGTTAGTTCCTGGCAGGTTACCTTGTGTGAAATCATTATGGTATCTTGGCACTACAATTGATATGTTTAATAATTTTCATTATGTGTTTGTGTCCCTTTGATGCTTGATGATTACATTTAAAGCAAGATTATAAGGTAGAATACATTTACTTTTGAACACATGAAAAACACAACCTTCCCTTTCCAGATGCGTTCATTTTAACTCTGTTTAGCATTCACTAAATCTGTGGTTATTTCTTTTTTCGTTTGAAATGCACTTATTGTTCTATTTAAAGAATGAATCATGTTCCCTTGCTACCCCAAAATATAAGATAACAAAAAATGGGAAAAATGATTGCTTGTAATCTATTATTACAGGCAATCCAACCTGCCAAAACACAATTGCCATTTAATAAGGTGGTTTTTTGAAAGAAACCCTGTGAATTCTCCATGCTAACTGAAGTTGCCCACAAATTCTGTATTTCAAAAAGTGTTCCCTTTTAAGTGGCCACAGTTTGCTGGATATGACAGAAATTCCAATGGCATTTCTCTCCTGCTCTTTGTCAGTCCTTGCAGTCTCCATGGGCATTCACATTGCTCTGATGTGAGACCTGGATAAGATGATATTTGTATTACACATTGTCAAGGGCCACGTTCAAAGGGGAGTACATTAGAAATGTTGTATTTCAGGAGGAAGAAAATCCTGGCACTGCTTTAAGAGCGTATTTCAGCAGAGGGTTTTGTTTTTTTTGTGAATGCCACTATTTCTGTTTTATGACAGGAATAAAAAAAATAGGGAGAAAGAAAATATGGGACTTGTATTCTTCACAACAACGTGTAAAGTTCCTTCCCTGGGAGATTCATATGGAGAAAATTACAGGGAACCAAGATCCTATTCAATGCTCATTCCCAGAGCTCAAAAATCTTACATGTTTATTATTGAAGCAGAGCAATTACAGATGCTAACAAGTAATTGCAGGATGTTTTGACATTATTAAAAAAAAGGAAGTGTGAAGTGCAAGAAAGTCTTTTTTGAAGACTAAATTAGTCTCTTTGATTATATAGGACTTTTGATTTGGGGTGGTCCTTCTTGAAACATTCCACTACAGGAAAGTCAAGGAGACAAGAACACATTACCTTGCTCAGCCTTCTGGCTCCAACTCCAAAGAGCATTAAGAAAAGGGCTCTCATCTGAAAACAAGGCTCCACATCCAAATAATGCAGATTTTAAAAGCATTATCCATAATATACCTTTTGATTCAGCTATTTAATTTAGTTACACTGCAGAGTGTCCAGGCACAACCTGGGGAGGAAATGGCAGAGAAAGCAGAATCAGGTTCCCTCTGACTTTCTGCTGCTGAACCTTACTCTGTGGCTAATAATTTTGTAATTTTGTCTGGATTTTTTTCTGTACACAGAAAGGAAGGTGTGTACTCCCCACCTTGAATGTTAAGGCACCTCTATAAAGAAAGAGACCTACAGCCTACTCCAAATGTCTGCAGTTGTGATACATTATTGTATGGATTTTGTACCTGACTGTTTTATTCCCTCAAGGGAAATTGATGCCGAATCCAGACTGAATATGTCACTGACGCATGCTTTTCTCTCCTAAAAGCACACAAAAGAAGTGGGAAGGCCACAAACTCCTTTGAAAGAAACAACTCTGGAGCCTTGGACTCAGCCACAGGTAGGCTGGAACAACTTTCCTAACTTGTTTTCTGTAATGGTGCTCTCTGTAAGTCTTCATGGAAATAATCTGTGAAGACATGTTGCAAAAGCTTGCTCTGGGGTTCTTGGCATCGCATATTGAAATCATTTGTTTTGGTGTTTGGCTGCCCAGATTATTGGTAGTGCACTTTTACTTGAGGATTCAGCTTCTTTCTAAGAGAGAAATGTCAGTGTTATTTTGCCTTCAGCTTGTGTTTGATATGTGCTTAAAAATTTTTGCAGAACTCGACAAAACAAAACTACTTTGGTAGTGTTATTGGTGCATCAGTAAACTGTGAGCATCTGGTGGGGAAATGAAGTGGTGGAAGTTTATTTTGAAATCTTAGGAGTTAGGCTTGTTCTGGAGACCTGTTTATTGCCAAAGCTTGTGGAAAATACAGCTCAGGAGAAATGAAAACACCCCACACTTCTGTTACTGCTACATTTGTCCATGCTTGGTGGCTTTTTTTTTTTTAATTAGGTGCAATGCTGACTCTGCAGGCATTCATGGGATAACCTATACAGCTGATTAAAATACAGAAGCTCTTGAATGGTAAATTCTTCACCGTTATCACAGATACGTGGTATTTGTGTACACACCTCTGCATGCAGAGAGAAGATGGTTATCTGTAAACATGCAAGCCTTGTGTTGTAGGGAAATCCCTCCAAAGGCAGGATCTTCCCTTGTTCCTAAAAGCTCCCAGGTGTGCAGTGTGTTCCCTGCCTGTTCCCAGCCCCTGCACAGCAGAACCTCTCCAGGCAGCTGCTCCTCACAGCAGTGAAGTCTCATCGACCCATGTCTGCAGTCAGTGATGTTGATGTGCAGGGCTGAGGAGCTGGCTGTGGTCCCCAGTCACCAGTGGACAGTAACTCCTCGTGTGCAGGGACAAACTCTTGAGGGAGAGATGTGGTTCCAGCAGTTACTGCTGAGCAGCTGCTGGGTCCTTGTGGGAGGGAGAATGGGCTCCTCCTGTTTGCTTGCCTACAGCATGTGCTGCAGAGCAGGCAGGAGCTTGGAGTTGGGGCTGGGCTTTGGGTGTTGGCATAGAAGAGAGAGTTTTGGCTTCTGAGCTGTGAAAGCAGTCACTGAAGCAGCTTGATGCTGGGACTGTCACGCAGTGGGGCACTGGTGCGTGGATGTGGGGGACAGAGGTGAGGTGGTCCAACCACTTTGCATTGGTGGTTTGTGTGCTTGTTGCCAACAGCCTTGTCAAAGAAATATCCTGTTACACTGTCCCAGTGCTGATGAGAATCATTGTTCTTCCTGAGCATACAAATCATCACAATGTTATCTGATCACTTCTGAAAGCTACATTTGCCACTGCTTTGCTTAATGACCACAGAGATTAAAATGCATGAGATGTTTTTGTCATTCCTATTCATTAAGAAAAAAAAATCTGCTTTTTTTAGAAAGCGCATACAAAGAAGCTAACACCAATATGCTTTTTATTTTGTGGAGAGAAGAAATGTAATCAACAAAATCAAAAACTGCTGGAACCATTATTGTTGCAGAAAATTAAATTAGTTGTTAATTCTTTCATGGATGTAATTCTGGCCCTTGCAAATCCCTCCTTAGGTATTTTGTATAAAGTGAGTAAAAATTCATGGCATGGATAAAAGCTTTGTCTATTTTATGAGCAACAGGCAAATGATCCAAATGGTGCTCATAAAGCAAATGATTCCCAACTCTAAAAGGAGGAGAAATGTATTTAAAAGCTGCTAGAACGAACCATGAGCAAAGCTAACTCCAATTTACAAAAAGGTGTAATTTCCATGCAAGTTCTTTGATCTCCCCACACCACACACAAGGGAGAGACTGGCTACTTCTGTCTACTTAATAACAATAAAAAAAATCCTTGCATTTGCTTGGGCTACTCCCAGCTGTTCCATGCTGAGACCTGCTGGGGATGTATTTTACCAACAGAGGGAGTGGAATCGCCCCGAGCGTGGTGTTGGAGTGCAGGGCCAAACCGGCAGTGGAGCAGAAAGAGCCACATCTGGCCCCAGTAGCAGGAGGTGAGGAGCTGGTCCCTGTCAGCAGCCAGGCCATTTCCCACAGAGGTTACAGGCTGGGGAAAAAAGAAATGGGGCTTCCTGTGCCCAGGGTTTCTATTGCTGGTACTTCCATGGCTCTCACTTCTTTGCTCAAGGTTTGCTCTTGGAAGCAGCCAGGTAGCTGGAATTTTGCAACTGAGCTGTTCAATTAGACAAAAACTGAAGAACTGCAGTGCTTTGTCAGGCTTTATTTCTGTCTGTGTACTGGAGGTTTTGTTCTTGGTTCTACAGTTTTGTTTTTTGGGATTTTGGCTGTGGTCTTGTAAGTTCCCAGAGCAATATAGCATGGACAGTGTGGGATTTCTTTTTTTATGGCCATGCCTTTTAACTTGCTGTTTTCTGCATCTTTCTCTGTGAACTCAGTGAATGGAAAGTGATGTTACTGCCTGGAAATTGAAGCATGAGAGACTGGTTCTGATAAATCTGGGACAAGACCTTTGCAGATAAGGAACATGTGTGGGAGTAGTTGCCCAAATAGACTTGTTATTGGTTTACAAGCTTTATTTAAATGCTAAATACCATGTATTCCTGTGGTTGTTTTTTGCTGCTTTGCCTGATTAAACATTTAGCTGATAAACCCTGTCAAGGCTGTTCGGAGCTACTGCAGTTAAGATTGTGTATTTATAGGCTCTATGTTTATGGTCAGTTATAAACTGGACAATTTAAAATCAAAGTAACCTGTGATTCTTCAGATTTTGAAGTCACTGATGCTATTTTAAAATCCGTTTTGTGTGGTAATGACACAAAATAATATTGCTAACCATGATTCTGTGTTAGCAACAAATTAGTGAATTTGGGATGGTCTCTTCTCTCAGGTAACAACTGGCAGGATTGGAGGAAATGGCCTAAAGGTGCACTGGGGGAGGTTTAGATTAGAGATCAGGAAAAACTCCTGCACTGGAAGTGTGGAATAGGCTACCCAGGGAGGTGGTGGGATCACCATCTCTGGAAGTGTTCAGAAAACACTTGTGGATGTGGCACTGGGGGACATGGTGAACACAGCATGGGTGGGCACAATGATCTTAGGGGTATTTTCCAACCTTAACCATTCTATGATTACTAGGAGGGGGAATTTAGAAAAAGAGAATAAGGATTTACCACAATAATAAAAATTAAAAAAAAAAAGAAAATAAAAAAAACAAAACCCAGTGCTTAACTTTATACAGCTTAAAACTGCAGTAGTGGCAAATAGTGAGGTTTGCCAGCATGGCAGGTACAGCAGAACTCCCACTCTTCAGTTGCAGAGTATTTCTGATTTAATCTTTTTTTGGTTGACTCCTACACCACAGTATTATGTCTGTCTGAAATACTGCAGGGAAGTGGTTCCTAGAGGTGTTCAACAAGATAAAATGTGAGAAGGTGGTGTTTGTGCTGCAGCTTTGGATTTGTTTATTAATTGTAAGAACTCCAAGTGCTTTTAGTCATTGAAGATAATGGCTAAAAAGCCAGAATACAGTTGCATTAATCTTTCTGGCCCAAATGTAGCATAATTACTTTAATGAACACATTAATTTATACTCTTTCCTCATGCTCTTCCTCCTTCACTGTTCATGTTGTCAAGGGAAACAGAGACAATGATGACCCTCTCCTCCAAGTTCTCTGGGAGGGTTGAACATCCAAGGACTAAGATTTGTCAGGCTCAGGTAGTGCAGATTCCTGCGTGTTACAATAAGCCACTTCTGGCACCTACAGGGCTTTGTTCCCCCTGGTGTAACAGTGGGGCATTGCCACAGCACCGAGCATGACCAGCAGGAGCAAAAAACATACAGACCAAGTGCAACCATTTGTCTCTCAGAAGCAGAAGAGGAAAATATTTGTCTCCTCTTCTGAATCTATAGTTTATTTTCCCTTCATCTGTGTGCAGAACACAGTCTTTTTTATTTTGATTTTTTTAGCAGAATTACTTTTTCTGGAAAGGCAAAAATGTGCAGACTGAAATCTAATTACAAATGATAGAGTGGAGCATTTTTCTGCTCAATTTTAAAGAATCACTTTATAATCTTGGAACAGTGGATAACAACATCACTAATCCAATATTTTAACAGTAAATACGTTTGATGATGGGAATTGCTACACTAATCTTATATCCCTCCACAGTATAGTTAAGAAATCCACAGGGGGTTTTACTAATCAGTTTTTGTAAAGTAAATCAAGTCATGTAATTCTCGTTCCCTCTAAATGCTGGGCAATGCAGGCAGAGCCATGTGCAGTCATTTTTGTTCTTTTCATTGGTTTTGTCCCCTAATCTGCAGCCAGACTTTCCCCTGAGTATGCAAGAGAGACTGCTGGAGAGAGAAGTCTCCAAGCACTCTCTGACAGAGATGTCTCATTAGGTGAGCTGGCAATTCACCTCACTGCCCTCACCTGCAGTGCTGGGAAGGGATGGAGAGAATCCATCTCCTGCTCACAGGCAAAGAGCTGCCAATAATAAACACAATCCTCTGATGCAATGGCTTTAAGGTACTTATTTAGGCCCTAATTTACTGACCTGTGAGATATCTTGCAACATGGCTTGTGTTTCTATCCTGTTTTAAAAAACAGTCAAAAGTAAAACTAGGTTTCTCTTTTTAAATTACAGAGTGTTTTACTTTAGAAAGAAAAATTAGCAACTGTGGCTAAATATTTGAAGAGAAGCAACAAATAAGAGTTATGTGCATATTTTGTTCCTGCAGTTTGTGGGTATTGACTTATCTCTCATGAAATCCTTGTGTGTTCAGTTTACTTAGCTCACAACTTCAGTCTTTAGGACTCAAAATTCCAGTTCCAGTTAATATGGAACAGAATACCACCAATTTGCCACATATAATCCAGTATATCAGCCTGTGTTAGGCCATTGGCAGTATTCAACTGTAAAATACAGTAATTATAAGATGTTTGCAAATAAAATCTGAATTCTAATTAAAGATGTTGCAGCAAAGGCAGGGTTGCTAAGATAACCTGGCCAACAGGAAGAACTCTATTTGTATTAATCTAGTAGGAGTTCAGATAGACTTTATATGTGTGTGTATATATGTGATAGGTATTTTTTCAATATCTAGTTTTGCCATTGTGTATGAGCACTGGAAGTTAATCGCTGATGTAACTGAAAAGTCACTTGGAGAAAATAAGGAGAAAAAAAAGCAGGCTATCAGAGTTGTGAGCACTGAATTTACTATTGATTTCAGCTGGGGAGACTGTCACAAAAGCAGAAAATAATTCCCATTTCATTTATCTGTTTGTTTTCTAGACTGGCTCATGATTCTGTGATGAAAAAACAAACACCTCTCAAATTGGGCCAAAATATGGTTCTCTTATGAGTTAATTAAAATAAGTGAGACCTCTGCAGACAGTCTCCATACAGTTTCCTCAGTCCCTTCCAGGTGCTCAGCTGTGCAGCAGCAGGAAACCTGTCACTTTGGGGTTGTATCTCTGAGGACAGGCACTTACATGTTCATCTCTGTCAGATTGTTCTATGTGTTTTCAGTACCCAAATGTCAAAGCTGCTGAATGGAAAATGAGGGTTTAGTAAAGGCTTCAGGTTTCTACTACCTGGAAATATTTAAATCTTTTTTAAGTCGCTCACTGAGACTTTGAAGAATGTCTTTCCCCTTTTGTCCACCACGACACCGATGTTGTCTGCCTAATTTCTTTGGCTCACACTGTTAAATCTTTTGCTTTCTCTTGCTTCTGACATGTCAGTGTTGTTATTACAGACTTGAACAGCAGTGTAAAGGAGGGAAGAATTGGGAACAGGAGCAGGGAGCTCAGCTGTAGAGCATTACCTGGACATTGAGCACAGTGTGCATGAAAATAGGTAACCCCAGAAGCTGCTGTCAGTGTACATCAGGCTGGAGCTGCAGGAAGGAGCTGGGCTGCTCTCCCCGGGCAGGTGATTTATTCCCCATTTCCTGGCACTGACTTGAAGGAGATGGGTGCTCAGCAGTGACAGTATTTAAAAAGGGTGGATAGACAGCTACTCCTTCATCTTGAGAGGTGCTCAAAGCCCTGTCATTGTCTAAGTAAATCCCACAGACCTGCCTTCAGGAAATGTAGATGAGCTCCGTGAGGTGCTCCGTTATCCATGGGGCTGCTCAAACACCTTTCCTCCCCACAGTATTTTCTCTGCCATCACCCCCATTGGGCAAGCAAGCCGAGACATCCATGTTATTTAGGAGAGAGAGCTTGGAGTAGCAAGATCATAAAGTTGCTTTGGGCTGTAACTTACTCTGAGCTGTGCTCAACATGCATAAATCCTCAAACAGAAAACGTATCGAGGGGTGATTCACTGAGGTGTCCATCTCTTCAGTGTCCATTTTGCTGTCCCTGGTAGTTTGCTGTAACGCGGGGCAGGAGCTGTGCATGGGAACAGATCCCTCCTCTTCTCTGCTACACCTGCAGGTGTGCTTATGCAGCTGGGAGCGAGAGGAATGGTCTGAACAGCCCTTGGAATGCATGAACATGGTAAAATCTCTCTGATGCTGTGTTTTAAAATCTTTAAAATGGCATTGGCTTCAGTGTTGACCTTTGCATGGAGAGTGTTTGAGGGAGAGCTTTTGGAAGATTTGGGCTTTTGACTGCCAGTTGAAAATCTGCAGAGGTTTTCTTTATGCTATGTTTTCAGGAAATTTATAACCGTTTTTTCATGTTGATGGTGTTTTTGTTTGGTGGCCGTGTGGATTTTTTTGTAGGCTGGCTTTGTTTAGTGTAAAGAGCATTATGTCTTCAATCCTGATCAATCAGGGACACAAATTTTATCTCTTTGGGTACCAAACACGGGCAGTGACATAAAGTCTTGTCTCAGGCAGTAAAAGAAGGAGGCACCAAGTGCCTCATGTGAGCTACTCACCTCCAGAAGTTCATCCCTGTCGTAGTTCTGTGAAACATTCAGTGTCACTGTTGGTCACAAAGGATGAACACTGAAAATCAGTGTTGGGGGACAAATTGTTCACAAATACGGTTGGGGCCTCCAGTGCACACTGCCCGAACTCTATCTCGTAGATATTCAGCTGAAAACAGTTTTGAAGTGAGTTTAGTTAACTGAAATGTGGTATTTCACCAGTCCATTAAGTTATATAGTTATTGTTTTGTGTCCGCAGTGGAGACAGTGGCTCTGGGTTGCTGTCACCAGGTCACTCACCCTCTCAGGCAGCTTCTCAGCTGCAAAATCAGTTGTTTTTCTTGAAGGATATTTTATGGGCTGATTAATTTTTTGGCTGAAAATTCTTGCATATAAAGCAGATCTGCTCCAAGTCGGTGCCCCGATGCTGTACGGTAATGGGTATTATGTATCCATTCAAAGCCCAAATGAGATTAACACCACTGTTCTCTCCATCTGCCTTGGAGAAAGAATCCAATAAATAACGAGGCATATGAGGGCAGATTATCACATTGTATTCAGCATTTCCAGTGGGTGTATTAGTTACTGCAAGGAGACAGCACCCAGGCACAGGGAGTATGGGCTGCTGTGCCACTCAGAGTGGCCCTGTTGTGCTCTTTTAACCCAGAGCAGCACTGGCCTCGAAGGGGGATATTTCTCACTCCTCAGGCCATGCCTGGTGTAACACTCTAGCCCAGGGAGCTGCAAGCTCATGGGCTAAGCTAGGAGTTTTACTTGAGACATATAGCTATACATATATATAGGGTTCTTTGATACCTTGAGGTAGCATCAAGAGAATAAGCCATGGACTTGTTCCCGAGGGATTTTTGTATTAATTTAGGGGAGAAAGTGAAGGAACTTGGCTAAAGGTTCAAAAAGAGCGCTGCACAAGCTAGACAGAATCTACTACAATATCAATCCAGCACATATTAATCCACAATACTTGAGATCCAATCAATCCAAACCACTTCCGTCAAAATCCAGTCCCTCCAGCTCCAAGCCACCCAAACTATTAAGAAATGAGAGAAGAAAGAGGAGGGAATGAGAAAGAGGAGGAGATAGTTACCATTGAAACTTCGTGCAAGACCAACTCTCACATGTCCAGATGGCAGGACAGTGACCTGTGGCACCCCAGATCCTCTGGTTTTGTCTGTTCTGCTTTCTATGGCCAAACAGCCCAAGTGGGACCTCTGGGGTCCCAGGCCAGGGTGAGGACAGAGTTCTTCCTGTCCCTGCCAATCCAAGCTGGCTCAGGGGCTGCAGGAGCTGTGGGGTGGTAGATTTTTCCTGGGCTGTTTGTGACTGGCAGCTATGCCAGGGCTTCCCCATATGGGCTCCAGGGCCTGTCATGAAGGATATGATGCCACCCTATCCCTTCCCCTTCCACACACATGCACTGACCCCACACAAGGTGGTTCTTGACCCATAGTAGCTGATCTGGTGTCTGACACCTTGTGAGTTTGCTGGTCAGCAAAGCTGCATGGTGCATCTTGTTAAGATTTTATTGGTTTTCTGCACCAAAAAGGGATTGCAAAATAGGGAGGTGTCTGTGTGATGTGTAGGGAAACAAGCTTACTTTCATATCATTAGTTCAGTAAATAAGATCTCCTTCCATATTTTTTTCCCTGGGTCACACGCTGTCCCATTTCATGTTTCTGCAAAGCAGGAACAGTTATTGATTTTCAAGCCATACCAGTTCAAGCTGTTTCTGTCCTTCTGACTGAGGCTCTGCCACTGTCCAACAGCACAAGTTTGTGTAACAGTGGGAGACAAATTACAGAGAGTCTCAAAAAGGTGGGGGCCTGGAATCAATTGCCACTGAAATGGTGTAACCAGCCTGCAGGCTGCCAGCTTGGAACTGAAGGACACAGATGAACAATGTAATGTATGTGCTAACTCTAAAGATACTTAAAATGGATTTTTATAATAGTGTTTAGCTTTACTTAGAAAATAAAATGTTTTTGTTTATCAGCTAACCCTGCCTTGATGATGGAAGGTAGTTTTTTTGTATATATCTTTTTTTCTATGTATGACCTTCATTTAGAAGACTGCTAGAACACTCTTCCCTGCTGTTATGAACACAGGCTATAAGTTTTGGTGGAATTTTACAAACTGGTTGTAATCAATTTGTTTATTAAGCCAAATTAGCAAAAATGCCATTAGAAACGAATGCCAGGCTCCAGATAGTGGATGCTGGTGCTGCAGTTGAAGACTAGTTGGGAAAATGATGACCAAAACATTACATTTTGGCTTTGTTTTGAAATGCCTCTGTGCTTTCCAAAGTACCACAATTAATTGTTATGCATTGTGCTGTTTTTGTAACTCTAACCGATACTAGAAGTTTCTCATACTCAGAAAAGAATTAATGTTGCAAACTCTGACAGTGGCTGGTGTTTGTAGTAGAATTCATCATCCCTGAAAAGATGCATATTCTACTGCTTTGTTTCTAAATCCATAAATTTTCGCAGTACTTTGTAATGTCATGAATTTCAGTATATATCTGCAATACCGATGGTGTAAACTCTGAACTGAGGCAGAAACTGCACTTTGTTTTATTTGTCATGCCCTCTCTTTGTACGACTGTTCTCCCTCAGGATTTTATTCTAAATTCCTCTTCACTCTTCAACAAAGATTTGCATTAAATACTCAAGCTGGCACCATTTGTGGAAACTTCTTCTCCCATGGTGCCCACAGTCAATTTTTGCAAAGGACAAGATGAGTTGTAGGTGCTTTTTTTTTTTTTTTTAATAGTTGAAGGCATTCAGGGCAGTATCATCCTAATCTGAAAAGTATTTGCAATGTGGGGATGTTCGTAGTACTGGTTTGTTCACCTGGTAGTATTCCATACTTATATTTTCACTCTGCAAGTTTATGGAGTTCTTGGGTCTGTGGTTCAGGTTGTATGATAAAATATCATCTTTTCTTTGCAAGAGGGGCTTGAGCAGCTTCCCAGGTGTTTTGGTGCAACCCAGCTGTGGACTGCGAGCATCCAGGCCCTGGTTTTATTGCCAAAGAAACCCAGGTTGAAGGTGTAGCAGCAATGACCAGGTAGAGAGTGAGAAGCTGAAGGAGCACGTGGTCTTTCCTGTAGTGGAGATGTGCAAGGTTGTTTGGGGATGTCTTTTCATGAGGATGGCAGCCAGTGCTGGTGGACCAAGATGAGTACAGAAGGGTTTGAATGTGGATTCAACCTTTTTTGCTTTAATATTTTGCTGTCTCTCACTTCACACATCCCTGCCTGGCCAGACTTCCACAAACCAAAGGGTTCTTTAGCAGGTATGGCAGTGTGGGCCATGCATATAATAACCCTGGCCTTTTTTACCCAAGTATTACTTCTGATTTTGTAGCTCATGTGTTTTAAAACTGGTGGCTTGTTTTATTTTGAGGATGTTATTACTTAAACCTCTTAATTTTCCATAGGTTTTTTTTTTTTACTTTTCTGGAAAAAAGTGCAATCTCTATAGTTAAATGAAGTTGCTTTTCCAGTAATGTTGTATTTCATTGGCTCTTTGTTTCCTTCTGCTTTTCTCTACAGGAAAACCTGATCTTTACAGTTATCCTCTGTCATGTGCATGTTACAGTTTTCTCTTCCCAGGTTTTATTTTTTCAATATCAACGATCAGTTAATTTGGAAAAGACCTCTGGGATCATCAAGTCCAAGATCCATTAAATGTTTGCTATCTGCAGTGGATTCTTATGATTTACATCCTCTGATTTTTATTTCCCTGTTGAACATCCTGCCTGGGAGGTGATGGGACAAGGCAGGCAAGTCTCAGTCAGAACAAGGCTCTTGGTGCTTTTGAATTCTGATTGTTTTTTCTTTAGCTGCTTTCATATATGTGTCTAACACAGAGATCGTTGTCTAAGTAAAAGTAATGATGCTTTATGATCTGTTTCATTCACTCTATTTCAGGATTTACAAGTGCTGTGACTTAGAAACATCTGAGCACTTTTTATTTTTTCTTTTTAAGGAGAAGCAGTGAGAGAGACTGGTTTGCTTGCTTTCTTTTTCAGAACACAGCTAAAATGCCAGGCTTCTGGGCTTGGCAGTTAAACAGCAACTTGATAAAATAAAAATAATCGTGCCATCACTATTTTATCTTACTTCTTTCAGATGTGCTTCCTTCAGAATTGCTTCTTTCTTTCATATTTGTGGCACTGTGCTCAGCAGCGTGGCAGGCTGTTCACAAGCTCTGCCAAGTCGGGGATTTGAGAGAAAGTAAACAACTCGGTTGGAAACATGGATAGCAAGTGTTGTGTAGACTCGAAGAAGCAGAGAGATGCTGCTGTATTATACAAGAGTTCACTTAATGGAAAAATGCTGTTTTCCCCTTAGAAGGAATGAATCTCTCTTGCTGGCCATTGTAAAGTAAGCCAGCCGTGCCCAACAACTGCACTCTGTGCAGGCAACTTCTCTATCAAGTTCTTTTTTAGTACTGTGCCGATTGAGAAGAAAAGGATTTTTGGCCCTCAGTTAGAAATGTTTGTAGGGAATAAAATTGCATGCTAGAACTACCTAGAGAGAGCTGATAGAAGGAGCTGGGAAATATCTGTGGGAGCTGCAAGGTGGGCAGTTATTGAAGTCTTTTCCTTTACAGAAAATAGTTGCTTCTCACATATTGCTCAAATATTAGTTTGCTTCCAAGTGTTAGTTATTCAGCTGACTACGAATCCATTAGTGATACTTTTCAAAACAGTCCTCTCACAGATTTCAGTTGTGGCAACCAGGCAGGATTTAACTCAGCTGCTTCTCAAGTAATTTGTGTATCACTCCTACCCTCACCAAACTACCAAACAGCAGTGAGATGAAAGACAGTTCCTAATTATCTTCCTAGACGGGAGGGGGACCTTAACTTTCAAGAAACATCTTGAAAACCGTGTCCTGTGCAGTTCTCCTGAGGAACAAAGGCTCTAACTCCCTTTTTCATTTATGCCTCCACATTCTGAGATAGATAAAGCTCAGAACAGACCCCAGAATTATTACTTTTCTTTTTAAGTCAATCCCATAGCTTTGTGAAGCCCTGTGACATCTATATTAGTTTAAGGATTGCAGGTAGCTCAGGCTGTATATTTTGCTGAATTACTTCACCTCCCATGGCAGCATACTTCAGGTCTTCGGGGGTAAGTTTTACCTACAGCTTTGCTCCTCTGGAGGAACTTAGCAGAAGTTGCTATCATTATCTTTTTTTCCCATGGCATCTCTTCAATTTACAAACCTAGGAATGTGTCTGACACTGTATGTTTTAACAGTGTATATCAATTGTACTCAGGTCAAAATTTTTGGAGGGCATAACTTACATAGTTGGAAAGTATAACAGCTACCTTTTTGGACAGGGAAATTCCTGTTCCACTTAGTGTTTTGAGAGATCATACTTTTAAATGAGGTGAGCATAGGTATGTCTTAAATGTGTTTTTATAACTAATAAAACTGGTTCTTATTCAGTGATCCTCATTCTCCAAATAACTAGTTTACTTGAAAGATAAGGGTGGCAGTGGGATGATAAGGAGAGAGATCCAGAATGAAGGGGAGGTAGGTACAGAGCAGCTTCTATGGTATTGTAGGTAGAGACAAGGTAAAGCTGTGTTGTTATGTGGGAACATACAAAACAAAGAGTATAGCAGAAGACCAAACAAACACAGCTGCAGAAAATAAATGCTTCTGAATTAGTCTGTTTAGCTATGATAGATGCCTTGTCAACCTGCTGCAGCTAAAAGCTAAATACATGAGTTGGAGAGAAAAAAATCCAATTGAACAAAATCAATCATTGGGGTGTAGGCTATTAAATGTTGACAAGTGGTAAAGGCTGGTTATACTGCTCTAAAACTTTGGGGGATTGCAAAGCACCTTTGAGTAAACTTACACTCCTTAAATCAAAAAGGAAAGTTTGTTGTTTTCCTTCCTGGCGTGATGTGTCAGGGGCCTGTATTCTCAGAGACTGTTACACAGTGTGAAATTACTGGTTCACTCAGTTCTTTATATTTCTGACCTTGAGATCTTGATCATTATGGTTTATGCCCCTGACACAATAGCAGAGTTCAGAAAGGGTTTAGGTTCTGTAACGATAAAAATCTGAAATTTTAGTGAAATAATGAGCAATAATGTTTACCCAAAGTGCAAGCCAGGTAACTGATTAATATTATTCTGTAGGGAACAGTGCACAGAAAGTTCACCTAGTTCCTTCATTTGTTTTTCTTCTACAGCACAAGAATTCACTACACAATTGCATGAAAATGCAAACTGAAGTCCTAAGGAGACCATATTTCAGACTCTGGAATTGCTTTCTTAAAATAACAAAGCTTCCATTGACTTCTATTTCCCCGATATGTTTTAGGCTATAAGGTTTAAATTGTTTAAATTTATATAGCAAACAGCAAGGACAGACAGGGTGTGTTAACAGTGTGGAGACACAGGGCTTCAATTGCCTATTTCCCTGTGCATTGATCTGACTGCTTTATTTCGTGGTTTCGCCACTTTCTGAGGGCTGAGGACTAATGATCAGCACTTGCTGGATGAATGAAAGGGAGCTGGTAACCAAATGTAACTGTGACAGCCTGCTGTCCTCTTATCTGTGCCTAGCAAATGCACTTCTTATGCCAGTCAATGTTAGAATAAACTGAGGGGTACTACATGATGAACACTAGTCATTGCTTAAAGGTTTCACTCAGTAGGTCTGCAAGGAAGAAACAGAAAAACAAAGAATAAAAACCTGATATGTCTACTCCAGTGGCTAGTGTGTTTTTCTAATAGATGATTTCATCTTCCTTGTAATTTTTGTCCTCTTGCTGTTTTTCCTCTGAGATAGTGTTGGGCTATCATGACACACAATATCTAAGACTTTGACATGTGCTCTCTAGCTGGATTGTATTGAATGAAATAGCAGGTCTGAGATCCTGGAAGGAAACTGCTTTTGGTCCCTTCTAAAGCTCTTCTGATCTTTGGGTCAGCTTTTATAAGGTGAGGGCAGGTGGGTGTGAAAAGTACTTGCTTAAATCATTATTTTAGTCTTCTTCTAAAAGTTCTTCTGTCAGGGTGTTTGTCTCAGAGTTAGCCACAGTTTCCTAACACAAAGAAGAAATTGCCTCCAAATAAAGGCACACAGGAAACGATCAATCTTCCATAACAGCAGTAAGCTATTGGAACAGAGAGCAAAAAGTAATATTGGATGTTATATGGCCTATTACTGACTCCTAGGCATTGCTACAGAGAAGTCAAGGCTTCTCTGTGCAGTGGAAGGAACCAAATGTAAAACTGCTAATTAAGCCTAGGCAAAATAAATGTTATGGCATGTTTCCTATAGGTAACATCACATGGCTGTGGCAGATTTTATGGGGAAATTAAGGCCAAATGAAGAAAAGGCACTGCTGCTGTGCATGTGGTAGCTTTCCTTGGAAACAAATAGCACAAAATATTCTGTGGTGACCTTACCTTCTGCAATGGGGCGTGAGGCAGAAGGAGTTTTTCAAATGGTAGTTGCAGTTGTAAGGATTTTCCAATTTAATTGTAGATGCTGGTCAAGTTAGCAAGGAGGTGCAGAAACACAGGCACCTTTTGCCTCAGTCACCTGTGAGTGGTAACAGCCCATTTATTTCAGATCTTCTTACCTTCAGCATGTTAGTCAAGTCCTAGTTCAAAAGGCAACTTTTAAACACCAAGTGGCAAGGGTGGTCAGTGGGGAGAGCACCCCATGGCAGGAGCAAGTCTGCTGGGCATCCACATATCCTTCCCTGAAGGTGTTAGCCTGTCTTACCCAGAAATATTTGCAACCCCTGTGTGCTGAATGGAACTTAATTTACAAGACTTCTTCAAACAAAGAATTTCTAAGCTTGTAATTGGATTCTCTGTTTGTTCGAATTCCTTTTCTTCTGCTGGTAGCGTTGTTGATGAAATTTTGTTTTCTTATCCTAATTGTTGTGCAAGAAACCCAGATTAGATTTTCTTCTTATAATGACTTTGGATATGCAAAAGAGTAAGAAGACTCAAAACACTTCTGAAAGGCAAAAACAAGTGGAAGTCTAGAAATTCCTGAAGTTCTTCCACAATTTTTAGCTTGTGCTCTTTAAATTAAGAGAACTGGGATAGTTTAAAGGCTTCTTTTACTGGTAAAATCTTTACTTTAAAATAGATCCTTGATGTCATGCATGAGATAAATCATAGCAGGGGTTGTTTTGACACGCTGGAGTGTTGTTATATTATGCACTGGTTTCCCAAGAGATCTTAAAATTTAACAAGCAGAGGCCAGTGTGAGTAATGAAATGAGGCAGCAGTACAGCCATTTCAATTACACTTTTATTACACAGCCATTCTTCCTAGAGCGCTTTATACTTTCTACAATGCTTACCAGAGTATGAAGTGCTTTGTGTGAGGGGAGGGGAGCTCTGATTTTCTGACTAAGTGGGCAGTGTGATTCCAACTTGCTTTGGCAGCAGTGCTGGGGCTGCAGCAGCCTGAGTAACACGGGAGAGCACAGGGAGGAAGGGATGCTCTGCTTAACTGGAATGGCTGGGACCCTGCTCGGGGAATTAAAATATTTGACAATCCAGCAATAATGTTAGGTACAGAGGTTTAGGTTTCTCTGTTTTGTTTTGAAGATGTTTCAAGTCACTGGTTAACAGCAATTACTTTTTTTTTTCTTCTTCCCCTGTAAGGCACAAGGGCTTTAATATTAATCATGTTCCTTATCTTTTTTCGCTGCTTATCTCATAGTTATCTGCTTGTACTGTGAATTATTCCTGAATGTTTATTTCTAATATAGGCTATCATCTAGAAAGGTTATTAAATATTTTGAAGTGTTGTTAATGTACTTTAGATTATGAATGTCAGTTCCCTTTTCATGCACAGACAGCAACAAGCATGTTATTATATGTATAAATAAGAAGTTAAAGATCTGAGAGTTTAAACCATCTTTCTCATTTATTGCATTTTAAGGAGCAATTTGAAGTTATCATAAGGGATTATATTAAAATGACTTTCCATTTAGGACTGCAATAACAACACCGTGTGCTGGAAATCCTCTTGGGTTGCACAGGACATTAAACAGCTTTTGTTTGGATAGCAGATTTATCACGTGGCCTCTACATGCCCTGGGATCTGTACCTAAGTGTGATCCTTTGTGTGCCCCTTGAACCCTCAGTGTGATGAAGTGGCCTCTGCTAAATGATGAACCAGTGCAGGTGCCACCAAGGTGAGGGGTCACTGGGCATACTTTGGGCAGTGCCTCAGAGGGGACAGGGGTCACCACAGCTCCTCTGGCAACTGACCTGCTGCACAGATTCTGGGCGGGCTGGGGGGGATCTGGGCTATTCAATTCCCATCAGAGCACACCAACTTTAATTCTAATGCAGTATTATTAGAACTCTCCCTCAATGTCTGAGGTAATTGTTAATTTAGACTGCTTGTGTCTCGGAGATGAGAAAGAAGGGGCTCTGTTTTCCCCCTTTCACCAGCAGCCCTGTTAGATCCCTTACCTGAATGGGTAACGATTGCAAGTCTCAACTGACAAGCTACAATTTTTCCATTCCTCAGATGTTGTTTGTAATAACAACAATGACTAGCACAGCACATCTACAATATCTGTGTAGTGAGGGAACTCTGATGAGACTTTCAGCTGCTCTCAAGGGATGAGCTTGTTGTGTGCAGGGGAGGCTGTGTGGCTGCTGTTCATGTCCACAGCTACTCTGGTCAGCAACGAATATTCACGCTCTTCTCATAAAAAAACCCTAAATGTGATGGTATAAATGCAGAGTGCCTCTATTGATGCAATATTATTAACTTTTTCTGATTAGAAACAGATGTGCAACATTCCCCCTTCCACAATGTATTATCAGGCTGCAGTGCAATGCAGGGAAAGGGCAAAAATTCAATTTCAGAAAATGCAAAGGGAAAATTATTTTTTTTCCTCTATTTGCTATTTCTGCTCTGAGAGAAAAGTGCAGAAAGGCTGGCAGAGCTAGTGTGAAAACAGAGCTGTATCTCTTTGCTCATCTTTGGTGTGTATTTTGTTTTCTTCAGAAGCCCTAAATGTGCTGGAATGAGCGTGGAGTTCTCAGTGTGGGTTGAATAGTTCTGGTACAGGTGTAGCACTCTAAAATCCTGCAAGTTTCTATACTCTGTGACTGAGTACTAGGCTGTCAAGTTTTTCAGGTGTGCTCAGACCTCAGCAGAGTTCATAAGGTGCTTGTGTTGGGTCATTCCTTTTGTTGCACCTTCAGACCCCAAATCCGAGTTTCAATGATAACATGTTCTGTCCTTTGCCTGTACCTGCATAGACCTTAATGCCTATTGGTAACTTATTTTCCCTGGTAATATCTGTGACCTGAAGTTGGCTACTTATTATACACTCTTTTTCACTTTGCTTCTGAGCTTAAAGGAGCATTTTGTTGGACAAAATGAAGTGAATATCTTCATGCAAAGAAGTTCAATCAAAATTGCTTCTCAGCAATTTAGCCAGTGATTCTGTTGAATTTTGGATGGATGACATACTTCTCTGCTTCCTTTTCCTTTTTTTAATCCTCGTTGTATAATAGACCACCACAGTATAAAGAATGTTCTATCTGACAATATGCATACATATTTTCCAGGAATAAATTAGGACATTTCCCAATGCTCCAGCACATCACTGTTTAATATAGGCCAATAGATCAAAGACAACTACTGTAGTTCCCCTCCTGGGTCTGTTAAAGCCAGTAAAGATGTGACCCTTTTTAATATGTGCTGTATTATTTAGAAAGCTAGAGTTAATCTATTCAAGAAGTCATTGAAATTTGGGTTTCTTTTTAAGTACATCTTTCAGTGGTATGTCCAAATACCTATCTGGTGAACTAACTAACTGTGTTTAACCCCTGGGTTATGTACCTGCCCCTCCCTGCCACCTGCACCTACCACACTCTGTTCCATTTGGACTATGGAGCAGCAGCCACCAAAAATAGATGCAACTAGTAAGTTCAAATGTTATGTGCTGTGCCCTCCAAGGGTTAATGATTCAAGCAATTGTCAATTTGCAAAGGAAATTGTCAATTTGGGAAACTTCAACTGGAGTGTATGTACCACTCTGAGAGATTCTTGTGTAAGGTGTTCACCAGTCCATTAAACAGGAACAGTGTCATATCCATAGCATGAAGCTTTGTGAACTTTACTAGAAAATAACTAAAAGGTTGCCCTGATTAAATATTAGCACAATAGAAGTCATTGCACCTCTGAATTATCAGAACCTTAATATGTCTTTAAGATGTTTCCCAGAATTTGTGATGATTTCACGCTGTTGTGAAATTATTATTAAACTAGAACTGGGGGAAAGAAGAGCAGAATATTTTCTTCTGCTATGGAAGTCAAAAGGCAAAAAAATCAAGTAACAAAACCCTCCTTCATTTTTAGCAATAATCCATGTTTAGAAAGTCAGAAGCTTTCTGGTATCCACTATGTAGTTCTTAGATTAAGAAATGATGGAAAGGCAGTTTGTTGTCATATGCAGTAGGAGAAATCTGGAGTAGTCATAGTCTTCTGCCAAATTTGTGACCCAATTTACAGATATATCTGGTATCTCTAGTTTCTATCTGGAAGCAATTAGTATTGAATTTCGTTATGGGAATAACAATATTTATAAATAAACATAAAAATATTTACTGGTTTGTAGGAAAGAGAGGGTAAAGTGATTGATAATATTGTTTATTTCTGTGACATTCTTTGTTTGCATTGCCACCCAAGTGGGGCCTGTGAGTGTCCTGGTGTCCACACTGTGCAGTGTCACACCAGCTGCCAAGATTGATGCTCAGCCTTGAGCTCAAGCATTGACCGACCCAACCATCTGATTGAACAGTGCAATAGAACTACACAGCGCTCTATTCCCCCTCTGTCATGCACTGTAGTTATTTATTATCCTCCCTCACACAATTTAGTGCACTTTGGCATATGCTCAGATAAATTACATCTAAGATTAGTGAGGTCTTTTATTTTCCCCGGGAGACTGAAATGCAGCATTGTGAAACTCCACCACTATCGTTGTCCCACCTCCTGTTTAAAACTCGCAGGATGTCAGTTAAGTAATGTTTGCTTAAATCAGCACTATAAAAAGGACCTGCAATCAGAGTTTCAGACATATTCAAACCTGGCTGATCACAGAAATCACTACTTCTGCCAGTAAACATGGTGAAGTGGCTGCATGCTTTGGGTGTTGATATAGAGAGGGCTGTGGCAGAGTTGCTGTTTCTGCCTTACCTGGGCATGGTCTTACAAGTGATTTGTGATTTAATGAAATTTCAAGGAGCTGAAGTAAAGCATCAAGTTCAGTATAAACAAATCATTTATTACATAAACAAATGAGATCTAAATTACAGTGGTTTTTCATCTGATACAGATCACTGCAAAGTAAATAGTCATTTAACTTATACCTTGTACTTGCAAGTGCATGAGCACACTGTGGTGTTGAAGAGCAGAGGCTGCAGGGTGAGAAAGGATGGAGACCTGTCATTGCTCTGCCCATTTTGTGTTTGAGGGCTCAGACAGGTCTGCAGCAGGCAAGGAAGCGTTCCTTCCTTCTCTTTCAGTCTCTCTTGGGGGGTGATGGCTCTTGAGTCATTGTAGAAAAGCAGGAGACAAAAGGGCCTCACTCCTTCTCTTCACTTGCATTTAATTTCCTTCCCTTGCTTTTTTTTTTTTGATCTGTGAAAACTAATTATTCTTTTATAGAATCTGATCAGTGGAGAAGGGAAAAAAACTATCTTGAATCTGACCTTTCCTGACATTAGAACTGCTTTAGCCCTGTAGCCTTAAATTCCTAATTATTGGAAGAGTGTTGGCCACTTTGAGTTGTATTTGGGAAGTAATCAGGCTATGAAAATGTGACCCATAGAATTTCAGAAGCACTGGGGAGCAGGAACAGGGGGAGCCACAGCAGTGCCCCAGCTGCCCTGTCACCTGATGGGCAGTGTGGTGTAGGAGCAGGATGGCAGAGGTCCAATGCTGCAAGACAGTCCATGTCCATAGACAGGCGTAATGTGGTTCTATCATCTCTATATTGCATGATTTGAAAAGAAATGCTTTTAAAACTCAGAAGGGAATCCTGTTATTGGGGTTGATTGTTCCATTTACTGGGATGCTAAAAACTGTTTCTTCTGCCTTGATGGCCAACTGATCTGTGTCTCCAGTGCTGGATGAGGTGGTAGCTGTTATCAGGCGGAGAATGATTCCTATTAGCAAGCTTGACCTTCACTGGAGCCATCAGCACTGTTGTTGGTAATGACACACATTTTCTCCAGCTTGGTGCATCAGAGAATATTTTCCTGACCCATTTATGCCTCTCCCATGTATTTGTAGCATAGTGCCTGTAAAATATTTTCCTTTTCCTGTGTTTTACCTCTAATAGTTATTAGTAAACCTAGTGATGAATGTGAGTGAAAGGGTGGCAATTATAATTTCATTAATCACCTAATAATTGGGGTCCAGGGCTCAACTGTGACTTTAGACTTCTACATCCTAAGGAATTAAAGTGAAATTTCTATTAATCACTGTGTCCCAGCTGCTGACAAGGCCTGTTCTAACAATAGATCTAATCATTTCAAGATGCACTACAATTAGTGTGAGGATGATAAAGGAGTTCATCATCTGAGCCAGCCTCCCAGTCCCAGAAGAGGCTGCAGGAAGGAGCCTCTCCATTACACCTCTGTATTACACCAATGATTTACCTCTAAATGCCATATGTTAAAGTCATGCTTCCCTGGAGATTTATAAATGTTTAAAGCTTTTAATAAACTTAACTTGACTTACGGAGTCTGCTCCAAGCTGGATGGTTGTTTGCAGTTGGATCTCTCTGGTGATTTGGGTTTGCATTTGTTGGTTGGTGTGTACTCCAGCTGGAGAAAAAAAGGTGTTGAAATTAAGGATACAGTATGTTTATTGACTTGTGCATGGAAAAACATCTGGTTGCAATTCGCTCACTGTGCCTCAGCTTATTGATAAGGTTTGAGCAGATGTGTGGTTAAGTGGTAAATTAGAAAAGAGTGCTGTGCCTGATTTTGTGTAACCAAAGAGCAGCCTTGTGACACCACTAACAGCCAGTACGTCCAGCTATGCTGAAAACAGGGAAATGGATCTTAAGCTGCTATTTCAGGCCTCCAGCTGGTAGGAACAGCTTTTGTATAAATCTTCCAGAGAAATTCTTTGCGCTTGCTGGCTCTCTCTTATCTGCCCTAAGTACAGAAATAAATAAAGCCACCAATGTGTGAGCAACATTCTGAAAATAAAGACTCCATGCATAGAGAAATAATGAATTTTCTAAAATATATCTGTGGAGATAAGGCAGAGGTATCCATGTCTGAGATACTGAAATGATGTGACTAAGGCAACTGGAATGATAATTTGACATCAGAAGGAAGCTGATATAAATGAGATTTCAGGGAGTTGTATGCATTTTTCCAGAAGTTTATTTAAACTCTTTTCAGAAAAGTGAAACTTTCCAGAAACATGAAAATCTGTTGTTATAGTCAATCTCTGCAAAGATTTGTGTTCTGAAATAGAAGATTATTTATAATCTCCTAAAAACAAATAGAGCATTTTAAAGGCTTCCACATTAAACTTTCTAAGCCATGAATTGTGTATGATTTTATAAGTGATTCCATGTGACAGCATTCACAGAATAATGCTTAGCCCCTGGAGGTGCCAGGGTATAAGGCAGCCTTTCCCAGGTGTGGAAAAACTCAGCTAAGACCTGTTCTGAAACAAGGGTATTGAACTGAGTCTGCTAAAATTGGGGAGACAATGAAAAGCAAATGAGTTGATTTGATGCTTGAAGCAAGCTATCATATATGGGATAACTTGCCTTGTAGATCAATAGAATTATTTTATATAAACAGATAAGGGTGCCACCTGGGTCATTCCTTCAAAACTGTTAATATGAGGGAACAGTACTAGGGCTGGGCTCTCTCTGGATCACACCTTTTTTGGGAAGAGCTGTTCTTTGTAGCCATCTGAAAGCAGAGCGTGGAGTCCTGTTGTGCAGTGTCAGGCAGTTCTGGTGAACAGCAGAAGGAAATGGAAAAGCTGCTGTGCAAGAGGTCCCTGAACTGAATACATGGATTTGAAAAGCTGAAAGTAAAAGTCCTGATGCAGTGATGAAGTGGATTTCATCTGATTGTGGTGAATGTGAGTCATTGAAAGGAATGATCTGAGGTGAAGCACTTTGTTTGTTGAAATCAGTCTTTGAAAATAAGATAATTGTAAATAATTCACTCAGTGAATCTTGGCTTCCTTTTCAATTCAGTGGCCGTTTGAAAGCGAATTTTATTTTCCTTTGTGGCATTTGCTCTTCCTATGATTTTTCTTATTTAATTCTGCCAGGCACTGAACTGTTTGCCTTGTTTGTTTGCTTCATTGCAATCAGATCTGAGCCCTTCAGCTCGGTCGGTGCTGCCTGTACTGCTTGGTGAAGTGTGTGCCTTAAAGGCAGGGCTCGCTGCAGCTTTAGGTGCTTAGGAGAGAACACAAAGTGTTCCCCAGTAAGCGGGCTCAGTGGAGCCAGAAGGAGCTGTACCTCTTGGCGAGGTGCAGTTAAATCCTGGTCCTCTTGGGAGGATTTGAAGACTTTTGCCCTTTTCCTGTGTGTAAGCAGATGCCTCTTCTGGAAATGATACTTGTGCTGATGGGGGAATTTGGAGGCTGTTTCCCTGTGAGAATTTGTACACACAAGTTGTTGCTTGCAGGCAAGGGGAACTGGTGTAAAGATTGTAGTGGTCTCTGACTTCAAGCAAATTTGATTTTATGGGACTTTCACTAAAGTTGTGTTGTAGTTTTTCGTCTTTCTCAGCAAAACTTTTTTCCATACACACTTGAAATTAGAGGAAAAGTAGTGTCAGGATGTTTCAAGGGAAAATGGACTCAGCTTTCAAGGTGTGCTTGGTTTAACACTTGTGGATAAGTTTATTTTAGGGTAAAAGCCAGGTAAAGCCAGGTGATTGTCATCCTCTTTAACAGAGTCACATTATGAAGTGTAAGAATATAAATAATTTGAAGATAATAAATTTAAAATTCTGTTTCTAATATTATACCTCCCCTTTCTCCGTTCTTCAAGGAATATTTCACATCTTTCCACTATCACACATGATACTATACAAGCAGTAATGCAAGAAAAACTTAAAATCTGTTAACAAACTCAGCTGTTGTTTTCAATTTTGTTTTTTTATTTTTCTTCCTTCAATAAGTGAAACAAAGGTCTTTTGTATTCTCAATTCAATGGTGTTCACTGCAAACCAATCACATACACAATTCTGAGAATTTTGAGTTCTAAGTTTGGAAAGAAATCACTGGGATGGTGTGTTCGTGTGAAGTTATATTATAAACAATGGAAGTCTCAGCACAGACTAAATGAATGAAGAAAGCTGAATTTATATAACAGCATGGAAACAGAACATGAAGAACAGGAACACAGAAAAAAAAATGTTTCCAGGAAACAAATTAATTTTAAACCATTTACTTACTATTGCTGTTTGATTTTCACCAGGTGCTTCAAGTTCTTACAAGGCTTTTCTAATGCTTTTTTACAGATAGGGACACTTTTTGTGTTCTTCTTGATAATGTTGATAGCACATTGTCACACAGGAGGAACTAACCCCAGCAACTGGCTTTGAGATGGAAAATAATCCCTATTTCATATTTGGTGCTGAATTACCACCTTTTGTCTTTGCTGAGGCAACTGTTCTTTTTCATCCTCTGTGGTGTAGAAACAATTTTTGCCTGAAATGTGTTTTGATTCAGTCCCAGTTTGCTAGGGATGAATAGGCATATCCTGTTTTCTGTTTCCAAGGGCTTATGTTAAACAGTACCTGAAGGTGTGTGCTTTGCATAGTGGTTTAATACTCATTAGTGGGACTTTTTTATACATTTGTGCTCTGTTTTAATTTATTTGGATATGTAAAGAACATATTGGAAACTTACATCTTAAATTGTAATAAATTGTAATTAAAATTATATCTTAGTAATCTTAAAACAGTCATTTTGCTTTGCTGATTATATTGAAGATTAGAGCATGGAAAGAATGCAGTGGGGAAAAATCCCAAAAAACCAAACCTGTTTATTTGTTCTTATAGTACTTGCTTCCTTTCTCCTCCTAATATAATTTCCTTCCTACTTTCTTTCATACAGATTTTTATATATGCTGTCTAAAAAATAAAGCAGTATGATATTAGACCCTCAAATCAGGAACCTATAGATCAACAGATGTCAAAATTCCTCCAGAACTAATTTTCTTGATAAGTGATGCTCTATATTGCAGTGAATGTGTGTGTAAGTGGGTTTTTTTGGTGTATATTAGATTGACACTCTCAGGGCACCTCATTTCCAGTACTCCTTGGGTCATGAAAAAGACTTCTTGTGCTTTGTTCCATAAGTATAATAATTATAAAATGTCCCTGTTTGTCCCTTCCTTGTAGGGACTGAGAATAGCAGCAGCAGCAGCCGTGTTATGGCAAGAATTGTCATTTGGGCTCCTGCTGGCAAATAAATATAGTGTAGCAGAAAGGTGTCATTACAATGACTTGATTTGCCCAGGTCATGAAAGGCTGTGATTCATTAGTACCAAATAAATGCTCCAGAACAGAACTACTGCAGCCTGAAGTTTTACACAAATGGAAAGGCAGGAATAAAATGGATTCTACAAAGGAGAGGAGGGAAAAAAGAAGTCCCTTTACCCTCAGTTGAAGATACTCCTTTTCACTTGACATGGATCAAATGAATATGTAATAAAAATGAATATGCAATAAAGAGAAGTTATGTGAAATCACTCTACAGATGAATATTAGGAACAGCCAACATTCATAAACCTTGGCATAGGATCCTTTTGTGTGCTTTATTATTGTTCTTTCTATGTGTCTTCCAGTCATAGGATCCTCAGCTTAGACAAAAGAAGTGCCATACAGTTTATATGACAGATTTATAAAATTTTCCTCATTTTCTTTCTATGAGAACATTTTGCTTTAAAACTTGTACTCTGAAAAACTTTTGTGTGCTTTAACTTTGTTCAGTGAAGACAGTCCCTTAAGGCTTTTGGCACAATAGAATATGAAGTTTTTCTTATGAATGATGTAAGGAAACTTTCTTTCCATTTACACCAATCCTTCAGATCCCTAAAACTTCTCTTAACAAAGGACAGAAGGATAATAATTACTGGTTATATGATAGTTTTGTTTAGACAAGCAGGAGAATACGTTTTGGTTCCCCATCTTACACTTAGATTAACTTTAGATTCTAGACCTCTCTCATTGTTTCAGCATATTTAATTTGTCCTCTCAGTAAATTTTGTTGACACTTTTTGCTTGCTGCAATTTAGGATTTCAAGTTCACCTTGAGCTGGAGCTGCATACCAATGGAGGAGATGTTTCCAGTTTTTAGTTTTAATTTTTGGTAGAAGGTATATTTACAAGCAGATGCAGTGTCCTTGTATAGGATACCAGCTCTACAGCCTTGTGCAAGCCATGTTTAATTGTAACAATTTTTGGCAAGAAAGGTTTTTTTTTTTCCTTTTTTTTTTTCTGGTGCTTTGCTTTAATGTGAAAGTTCTCTTATGTTTGCAAGAGTTTGTTCCATTTGTGGAACAGCTTGACTTGAAACATTGCTGAGAATATACAACTTTTTCAAAAAAGTAGTTCTTATGTCAAGACATGGCCATGTTACGGATTGTAAGTTCTGACTTCACTGCCAACCTCTGCCAGATTTTCCTTGTCCCTCTGTGCAATCCTCTGTTGAGCAAAATCTTGTTCTTTAAATAGTATAGGGACATGATTTTGGTATTAGAAGGGGGAAAGTGTCTCAGTATCTCTTTCTTTGTTTTTTATTTTTTTTTGTTCCTCTCTGCAGTGTTTTTTGCTCGTTCCTTAACAAAAGGGGCATTGCCCTGTAAATGTGGTATCTTACTATAATCTTTTTAGCATTCTTTTTTAATTTGTGGTGCAATCCAAATATCAGAGGGCAGCTCCCTTACCTAATTGTCATTGCTTACCTAATATAGAGTGGTTTTATTTATCTGGTCCCAAATGCTGTGGCAGCTGGGAGCCCCACCCCAGTACTAGGTGTGAGAATCTTGCCATTGTTGAAATTTTCCTAAATATGTGTGTTGACCTCAACTTTCCCCATCACCAGTGCAGAGGTTCCCATAAGATAAAAGTGATGGAGCCATTGTTGGGCAGCACCTTACCCAGGTGATAGAAGTCTATTCTCTAATCTTCTGCGACTAAGTGCAAGTAGCTTTATCTGGAGAAGAGCATAGAGATGGTTCTGCTGGGTTTTGCCCCACTGAATCTTTGGCTGACAGCAAATGTGAATGACAGGCTGGATGCCTTGAGTCCCATCTGGGATGTAACTCCTTTCCAGGTTTCAGTCCTATCCTCTTGCAAAACATATTAAAATTGTACTTCTGTGGTTTAAAAGTGACTTACCATTGATTTGATATTTAATTTTTTTTCCTATAGAAACTGTTTGAAGAATATCAAGCCACTAACTCAATTTTATAAAAGTATTGGCTTAGTGTAATCAGTTTCAAACAAAGCTGTTCTTGCCTTTTCCCTTCACTGAAGACTCTCTCAGGCAAAGTGTGAAGGATTATGGGAGGGTGAAGATGAACTTCTCTCTTACCCACTAACCCCACGAACAATGTTGTAAATATGTATTACAAGCCAGGTAGTTATTGAAGCCAAGGTGAACTAATTCTGACTAGATGCTCAAACCAGAATGTCAATCAGCTTGATCACTGCACCTCAGCGTGCTCTGCTCCCAGCAGATGGTCTGATGGCACACTTGTGATTTATTATCAAATGTGAGACTGTATTGATTTAATACTCTGCCTGTTCTCCTGCCTCTCTGCAGTGTGGTGCAGCTCTGCTTGGAGCGTGACCTCAGTGAAGGCAGCTTTAGGTCTATAACAGCACTAATATAAATCATGTGTCTCACAAAAACACCCCTAAATGTTGACTGGTAATTAAAATTTTTGTGGGGATGGGTGTCTCTAGCTATCCATGTGAGCTTTTTTTATAGTTTCTTATGTGCAGGGTATTTACATTATTTAAAATTTTAGCTCTGTATCTGGTTTGGGAGGGCTGTGTGGCCCCCATTTAAATTGGTAAGAATTCATATTTCAGGCCCATTTTCAGATTTGCGTGACTGCTAATTTTACAAGATGTCAGGAGAAAAGTAAATGCCTGAATACCTTTGAGGGCCTGAGAAGAACCTTTTTTTTTTCTTTTTTTTCTCTTGAAAGTCTTTTATTACTTATTTGAAAATTCAAAACTTGCAGGAATTTTCCTCTTGAGCTCAGGAAGTCTCAAGCTTTTTAAAATTGAAAGAAAAGTTAGGAAGGCACTTTTCCCATTACCTTAGAATTAATATTTTATTTATATTACTTGCATGAAGTGTCTCCATCAGTCTGAGATCTATGGTCAAGTGTATTCTTTCCATTTAACTGCAAGTTTTCAAGATTCTCTGGGGATGTGGTATCCAATATTTCTATTAAAAGAGAGCACAAGCAATAGAGTGTGACTTCCCTAAGGAGAGCAGAAGGAAGTTTGCCCAGATTGCTCTGTAGATTCAAAAGAAAAAGGGGAAGGTGGAAGGAGATGGGAGATTTATGTTCAGTTAACAGCAAGATTTGGTCACATTGGTGACCTTCAACATGGGTCACTTGTCCTGGGGAGGTCACCTGTGTAGGTGAATGATTTAACAATTTGTAACAAGAGAGAGCCATGTAGGTCCTTAGACTTCCAGCCTGTGGAGACTGGGGATATTCTCACTACACCTTGGCTAGTGCCCCTTTTTGTGCTCTTCTAAAGCACCAAGTTTCTCTTAACCACTCCTGAATTTCAGTGTTTGCAGTTAGGACATTGTTTTTTGTCTCTGAGGGGTTTGTTTGACACATACCTGCATCTGAGTTGTGTTCATTACATTTAATACTATTTAAAATCTAACCGACATAGAAACAAACCTTATGACTGAAAGCCAATAACCAATGTAAAATAGTAAATTTCCCCCCAAAGTTTTAAATTAATGTCTTTGTTTTCCTTCAGAATTTATCACCTATGTGGTGAATTAAGAATAGGTAGTTGTTGAAGTAAGAATTGCAGGTTGAAGCTTCTGGGTAGTATCTCCGTGAATCACATTTCAAGATTTTACATGGGTATAAGCAACATGAATTTCTATGAAATTTTCTCACCAAGTTCCTTATTTGGAGAAGAAGGAGAAAGAAACTAATTTATAGCAGTATTCACTGGCTCTACTATTGCTAATTAGTTTCTAGTAGTTAATGGCATAGGTGAGATTATGGAATTTAACCAGTGGAGCTGGCGGTGTTTCTCCAGACAGTTAGGATGTAGGGATATGTTGAAAAAAACTTAGCAAATAGTAATGGATAAATAGCAGTGTGGATTGATTTAAGTGGAATACTCTTTCTTGCAGGTGTGATAGTTTCTGTATATTAAAGTGGACATTTCCTAGACTTGGATTTCTGAAGAGCTAGAATTAGACTCTAGAAATATTTAAAAGGCAAGATCATGGATGTTTTTAACAAGAATTTCCTTCTCTCCCCATATTACTGAGTCTTCACCTTTGTGTTTTTGGGTGTGTGGTGAATAATGTAACCATGTGGCACTCGAAAATGCACTGTGCTGAACAATCTGGAAATTCTGTGAAAGGAAGGAACAGGAAAGCAATTCAAAGGTAGCTTGTGCCACGGTGATGCATGAGATAGGTCAAGTATAGAATGCTGTCTCGTGTGCTCATGAAGTCACTGTCTCTGGGAGCAGACAAGTGTGAACCTGGGCAAAAGTCCACCTGCTTCAGTTTCATGTTTCACTGGTAACTGGGAGTGATGGGAATCGGGTTTGTGTTCTAGCCTGAGACATAACCACATCCCAGAAAATCTTAGTTAAGATTGAACAGGTTCATAATGAGTTTCCTTGTAAAACTTTAACCTGTCAGTTTAAGGATATCCATCCCTGGTAGTTCACACACATCATATCTAAGCTTTGTGCAGTGCCTTTTAACCAGGCCTGAATTAGGGGATGGCTGGCAGTGGTAGTAATGCACAAGTCCATATGGCTGTTTTTAGAGTATTTCTGGGGTTTGTTGCATCCTGGGGACTTTTGTGTCTTCTGGGATTAAAAAACACACACAGACATTCACTTGGACTATCCCAGTCCAGTCCTAAGAGAGTACATAAAACATGAGGTTGCCAATTTTAAGATAATTATAAACTACTAGTAATAATGAATAACATTGTCCTATAATCACATGCCTATCTATCAAAAATTAAAAAAAAAATAATACAGTTAACTGTCAATTATTTCTTGTGCTGATCAGGCAGCTATAATTATCGCTTTGTTGAGAATGAGTTAGTTTCTTCTGAAATTAGGATCTTGCTAAAGATTATAGAAACTCTTAAGACTGAAACCCATTTGAAACAGAAAATTCAATGTTAGTTGCATGTGATTGAAGATGAGAATTTTTTCCCAGGGTCCTTTTGTTTGATGTAAATATGCTGATTTCTGTGAAACAAGTGTTTTAAAGCACTAATTCTTTGATACTCATCTTGCGAGCAGTTTTCAATCCTACTTTATTTTCCCACCACTGATATATTTCTTGCTGTTTGGAAACTACATGCAGCTGGCAACATCACTTTGAAATATTCTCATATTTAAACGCAGCACACAGTGATAAAAGGAGCTGCAGTGATGTTAATTCTCAGTTTAACCGTGCCAAAAATTAGTGACTAGGAGTTGGAATGCAATGAGAGGGGCTCTGAGACAAATGTGGTGATAAAATGATGATGGGTTTGGCCTTTGCTGCGAGGGCACCTGACAGATCTGTGTTGCTGTTACCGCTGAAGGGACTTGAGCGAGCCTAAATCAGACTTATCTTGCCTAGGTGTACAGGCTGTTGCCCTTATTTTTTTATGAAGAATAAAGTTTTTTACAGTATAGTCAGCTTTTCACATGCATGACAATTAGCAGATCACTGGCATAAGCTCTGTGTCCTTGACAATGGAACTGGGAGAAAAATTCAAATAAAATATCACGCTAAGATTTTCATACAGCCAAAATAATCTACTTTTCCCATCTTTGTAAGTTATGAACTAAGCTGCAATGGCCATACAAAAGGTCAGTTGGAACTATTAACATCTGGTGGAGCCTTTAGAAACAAATATGAATAAGAGACCTGGGACTGGTGAGCAGCCTCTGTCATCACCAGTCTGACCACCTCAGCATGAGATTGACCACAGCCAGAAAGAAATGGAGAAAAATCGTCCTGACATCATCACAGCCTCTGGTGTGCCCTGCCAAGTGAAATGAAGTTGTTTGGTAAAGACCTGATAGGTAAAAACTGAGCTTAATGTAGATGAACTAATTTGGTGGAAAGTGATTAAGAACCCCCCGGATCTGGAGGGGGTTTATCAGTGGGAATTGGGCTAATTTGGTGGAAAGAGCTTCTTCAGAGGGCACTGCTGGAGTCAGAGGAGGGCACAGCCTAATACTTCTGAATTAATAATGTCTGAAAACAGGTTTGAAATCCCAGGTGGTTTCTTAAATTAGTCTTTTGTTTAAATAAGGTAAAAAATGTATTTTTACGTGAGAGTTGACCACTAAGGAATTAGAGTAGGAATAAAGTATTCCCAAAATTATATTTCCTGGGTTTATGCACACCTATATTGAAAAAGATTTTTAAAGAATAATATGCAGATATAAATTGTGATTTGATTTCATGATGCTGATTAATTTGGTGCTCAGTGTACATTTCCCAAAAAAGGTTAACGAATATGTTGAACTGATGAACTTTTCTTAATTAATAGAAGTTTCAATTTTCTCAGAGCAAGGGCATTAGACAAGAGAGCAATGGATATCACACAAATAAGCACATATTCACTGTGTTTGTGTCAACTGAAAATACAGAGAGGATTGAGTTATTTTGCTGCCTCTGTACAAGACATCTAATGAGAGAATCTGTTCACATCTGTGTAGACATATGAAGATATTTCAGGTCTCTCTCCAGAGTATTTTTACAGGTAGAGTTGAGCTTTCATCCCTCTGAGACTCGTTTTCCTTGTGTAGCTGTTTCACAGAGGCATAATTCCTATGAGACAAAAAATAAATCAGCATTGTTTTAGTTAAATTTGCCTATATATCCTAGGGTGGAAAAGTTCCCACTCGGCACAGAGACTTTTTTTTTCACTCACTGATGCCTAAAACTAAATCACCCTCAGGCCTGGAGCAAATGGCCAGCCCTGCAAAGGAGTGTGTTCCCCAAAGTGCTGAATCAGAGGTGGCAGGAGCTGAGCAGGAGGTTCCTGGAGGAGCACGGTGTGAGCCACTCTGGGTTCAGCACAGGTGAAGTTACAAAGTGGTTCCTCTCATCCAGGGGAGAAGGGAACTGAAATGGCAGCTCAGTGGCCGGGCATGGAAAGGGGAAAGGAGGAGCTCAGTGGCCGGACATGGAAAGGGGCAAGGGGGAGCTCAGTGGTTGGGCATGGAAAGGGGCAAGGGGAGCTCAGTGGTTGGGCATGGAAAGGGGCAAGGGGAGCTCAGG